>QNQO01004325.1:0-29100 GCA_003290165.1 Berberis thunbergii | reverse complement strand
TTCAATCCACATCTACTGAACCAACTTCATTTAGATCAATTAGGTTTTTACTAGGTAATGAGGCTTGGATATGGCAAATAATAATGGACAAAAAAGTATACAGAGAATTTCCTGAGAATGGCTACACCTTGAATAAATATATAAGGCATTGAAGAACAAATCAATGTTGTATACCTTAACTTTTCTTCATTATTTTCTTCTTCAACCATTTTTTTTACATGCTTTTTTTACATGTTTTCCTCATTTATACAATCAAACACTTTTACTTTGAGGTCGCATGAAATATCTATTTTCAACTCTTTCTATTTTCCCATTCCATAAATATACTCTCACCGTATATATTCTCAGAAAATTGGGTAAGGAAAAATAATATAGGTATTACTCCTTGATTGGAGTAGGTAATGGGAATGGGGTTAACAAAAAGAAGGATGTTTAAAGGCTCAAATGTTGCAAATGGATATTTAGTATTGGGTAGCTAAAAGGCTAAAAAAATGGTTTAAAGAAAAACAAAATGCCTATATCACTTCATAAGTTCTAGTTAGTACTAGGATCTCAATAAATAAAGCAAGAAGTTCTAGTGTAAAAATTCAATTTGTATGTTATTCTTAAAGCAATCAATAAGAAAGTCAAGAATAATTATATCATCAACGAAATAATGCGGACTCAAGAAAAATCAGAGTGTAATTAATAACCCTCAAGAAATAAAGAATGACTCAAAACTCACAAGGGTTAAGTCTCCACTATTATTCTAAGGTTTCTAGTTCATATCTCACTAATCAACTTCAAATCATGTTGACTTGGCTTATAGTGCACGAATAGTCGAGTTGAAAAGTCTCACGAAATACATCTAACATAACGATAATATCAAATATCATGTTTTCTACTAATATAACTATGTGACACGTGTTAGTGTGTTTTCTCAAAAAAAGGCAACAAAAATATTCTCTAAAATTAAAAAGACTCAAAACCCTTTTCTTTTCTTTTTTAAATTCACCAAGAGTTAATATTTCGAATGCATTTTCATAAAGATTTTGCACAATTACCGTAATCATCTAAGTATTCAATGGAAATTGAGTAGAACACAAAAATGACTCGTTTAATTGTAAAATACGTTTTAAGCTCAAAGATTTTTGAAAATTGCACAAAAATCTAATAAACCACCATCACCCCCAAACATTGTCATCAATGTATAAATAATAATTATGACAAATGAAGGAAAAAGAAAAAAGGAGGGTTAGAGTGATATTACCATGGTGAAGCTTTACCAATTTCTAGTAGACAATGTCCTCACAGTCACCAAAATATAAGAAAATCATACCGACGAGAAAGAATCACATGGGATGAGGGGCTCCGAGTAACTCCAGTAGCAACACCTAAAATAACCTGAAACACTAAAAGAAAACATAAAAGCAAAAACCTAAACTAAACTAAAAAAAATAAAACCTAAACTAAAGATAGGGTGATAACATCAAATCAAGTAGACAGGGGCAACCAGAGAGATCTCCTGGCACCTCTACTCGCTCCACATAGTGCTTCAAGAGTTGGCCATTTACTCTAAATACTCTCCCATCTTTTGGAATCTTCAATTTCTATGGAACCATTGGGAAAAACTTGTTTTACCATGAATGGGCCCGTCCATCTCGATCTTAGCTTGCCAGGATGAAGAAGAAGTCGTGAGTCATAGAGATAAACTCGTTGATTGGGCTTGAAATGTTTCCTCAGAATTTGCTTATCCAGAGCTGCTTTTCATTTTTGCCTTGTATATTTAGGAATTGTCATATGCATCATTCCACAACTCCTCAATTCAGCTAACTGAAGTTTCCGCTGAATACTTCATCATTGAGATCAAAGTTAAGTGTTTTTACGGCTCAATAAGCGCGATTGTTCTAACTCATCAGGTAAATGACAGGCTTTTCATATATAAGCCGATACGGAGACATTCCGAGAAATTGTCTTATAAGTAGTACGTAAGCCAAAGTGCATCAAGAAGGCACAAGGACCAATCCTTCTATCAGGATTCACCATCTTCTCCAAAGATTGTTTCACTTCTCAGTTTGCCAGCTCGGCTTGGTCATTTGTCTGCGGATGGTAGGCATGGGGGACCTTGTGATGAACTCCATACCTGCGCATTAAAGCCTCAAAAGAGCGATTACAAAAATGAGTCCCCTGATCACTAAATAATGGCTCGTGGTGTACTGAAACGGGATAAAATGTGTTCTTTGATAAACTTGAAAACAATGTTGTTGTCATTGTTCCGGCACGCGACAACCTCTACCCATTGGACACATAGTCACTGCAAGCAAAATATACAAATATCCAAATGAATGTGGAAAATGTCTCATAAAATCAATCCCCCAACAATCAAATATCTCAATGACTAAGATGCAGTTAAGGGAATCATGTGTCCCGGGACAATGCACCTACTTCCTGACATTTATCACAAGAACGACAATAATTGTTAGTGTCCTTAAACAATGTAGGCCAATATAATCCAGACTGAAAATCTTTGTCAGCGGTTTTTTCATAGAAAAATGGCCTCCACAAGCAGCACTATGACAAAAATGTAAGACACTTTCAATCTAACCTTCAGGGATAACAATGCTCATGATTTGGTCGGGGGCAATACTTATATAGATAAGGATCATCCCAATAAAAATTTCTTACTCTCGACCAAAAATTTGCGCTTATCTTGAGCACTTCATGATGATGAACTTCGTCGGAAACTAAGTAATTAACAATGTGTGCATACCATGGGTATTTGAGTGACGGCGAATAGGTTGTTCATCAGGGAAATCATCACGGATGGGTGGGCCAATTGGCAGAGTCACATAAACTCCAGACGAGACAAGTGATCCGCCACAACATTCTCGACCCCTTCTTATCCTGTATAGTTAGAACAAATTCCTGCAGAAGTAAAATCCACCTAATCAATCTTGCCTTAGCATCCTTTTTAGAAATAAGAAACTTAAGAGCCGCATGGTCAGTAAAACAGTGATAGGTGTACAAATCAAATAAGCATGAAATTTATCTAAAGCAAAAACTACAGCTAGCAACTCTTTTTCAGTAGTCGAATAATTTCTTTTGGAGCATCATTAAGTGTTCAACTAGCATAGTAAACAACAAAGGGCTCCCTTCCCTTCGTTTTCCTAAGACTGCCCCCACAGTATAGTTGTTTGCATCACACATTATCTGAAATGGTAAATTTCAAATCCGGTGGCTGCATGATTGGGGCAGAGGTGAGCCTATTAATGAGTGTTGGAAGGCTCCTCACACTCTTGTGCCCATTGAAATACGGTGTCTTTGACCAGGAGGCTACTTAATGGTCTACAGATGGCAGTTGAATTTTGTATGAACTCATATAAAACAAGCGTGCCCTAGAAATGATCTCACATCCTTGACACTTTTAGGTGTAGGTAATTTAGAAATCACTTCAATTTTAGCTTTATCAACCCTCGATTCCTTTATCAGAAACTATGTGTCCTAGAACTATTCCATATGGAACCATGAAATGACATTTTTCCCCAATTAAGCACCAGACCCTTCTTTTCACATCTATTGAAACAACCTTCAAGTGAAGTAAACATGAATAAAAGGAATCACCAAAAACAGTCAATTCATCCATGAATACTTCCATATATTTTTCAACCATGTCACTAAAAATAATCATCATGCATTTATGAAAAGTAGTTGATACATTACACAACCAAATGGCATACGCTAAAAAAGCATAGTACCAAAAGGACATGTGAAAGTAGTCTTATCATGATCCTCTAATGCAATCTCAATCTGATAATATCTTGAATACCCATATAGAAAGCAATAGAAAGAATGCCCAGCTACTCGCTCTAAGATTTGGTCTATGAAATTGAAGTGGAAAGTGATCATTGTGGGTGGCAGAATTAAGTTTCCTATAATCAATGCACATTGCGCCACCGCTGTCACTACCTTAGTAGGAACAGGCACCCCCTCATCATTAGTCACCACTGTTATTTCCAGATTTCTTGGGAACCACTTGAGTTGGACTAACCCACTTGCTATCAGAAATGGGATAAAATGATGCCTGCATGTACAATTTTAAGACTTCATTTTTTCACCACCTCTTTCATAGTAGGGTTAAGTCGTCTTTGAGGGTCTCTATGGGGGTTAGCTTATTCTTCTAAGTAAATCCTATGGGGAACATATTAAGGGGCTAATACCTTTGATGTCAACTATATTTCAACCTAATGCAGATTTGTGCTCACGTAACATATTAATCAATTCTTCTTCTTGTGAGCTATCAAGCACGAAAGAAATAATAACAAGAAAGGTATCACCTGGTCCGAGGAATGCATGTTTAAGTCCTTCAGGCAGTGGAGCTAGGTCAACTTTCGGAGTTTCCACGGTGAATGGTTGTAGTTTTTGTCTTTCCTTTGGCAACTCCTCGAAGCATGGTTGCCATTGTTGTTTTCCCGTTATCCTTTAACCCTGAAACAACAGAAATATCAAAAGCATTGTATGGATAAAGTGAACTCTCGGAATCAGAAATAAAAAGGAGGTACTCTAAGGTTTTAGAGTCTGCGCTCAGGAGCACCTCCTCTGATATCACCGTGTCTATCATGTAGGTATGATGACACTCATCATCATCACGTGGTTGCTTGCTAATATTGAATATGTTGACCTCCAGAGTCATGTTCCCAAAAGACAGCTTCATTTGACCGTTCCTACAATTGATAAGAGCGTTTAGCTGTGGCAAAAAAAGTTCGACCTAAAATAATCGAAACTGTAGATTCCATATTAACTGTAGAATGAGTATCTAAAATAAGAAAGTTGACGGGATAGTAAAACTTATCAATAGCAGCAAGACATCCTCGATTATCCTCTTAGCTTCTTAAACCGATCTATCGGCCAATTGTAGTACCACGGATGTGGGTTTAATCTCTCCTAGACCCAGTCGCAAGTAAATAGAATATGGCATTATATTTACACTTGCTTCTAAATCCAACAAAGCTTGGCCGAACTCATGAGTCCCAATCTGGCAGGTGATTGTAGGACACCCTGGATCTTTGTACTTGGGTGGTGTCCTTTGTTCAATCACCGCACTTACCTGTTTTGTCAAGAAGGCAGTCTTCTTGACATGATGTTTCCTCTTGATAGTGCATAGATCCTTGATGACCCTCGCATAAGTTGGTACCTGTTTACTCACATGCAGCAAATGTAAGTTAATTTTTAACCTATTTCAAGTGTTCTAGAATCTCACCATGCATTTCCGATTTCTTTCCAGTAGGTCGTAGTGTTTGAAGAAAAGGAACTGGAATTGGAATGTTCTTGTTAGGCTCATCTCAGGGATGCTCTCCTTTGCACTTGGGAGGTGCCTATAGTCGTGGATGAGCTTGATCCATCTAAAATCTACCACTCCAAGTAGTGATGGCATTAACCTCTTTGACATTCTAAGGGTTTGAAGTAGAGGTTTGTGCCATAAGTTGGCTCTTCGGATTTGCTTGAGGCTATGACGAAAATTGGCCCTCGATCTTGTATTGTTAATGAACTTGTCAGCTTGGTCATCTGCTTTTGATCTCCTTGTTCTCTTCTACCAACTGTGTCAATGCAACCCTCAAATTTTTTTATTAGTTTTACCTTGTGCCTCTATAAATGCATGTAATGTGTCTGATAAGGAACTTCTGTTAGATTGTGCATTGTATGGAGGTGCAGGGTATGACCTAGGTGGTTGTGCCTGTGAGTGTGTAGGTTGGTCTGCGTCGGACCTCCAGCCTAAGTTAGGGTGATCTCTCCAGCCCGAATTGTAAGTGTTAGAGAATGGTGAGTAAGGCTTCTTGTACATCCCTAAAGTGTTACATTGTTCCACATAATCTATCTCATCTCAATCAAGGTCGAGCAATCTTGTGCTAAGTGTTCAACTCCCCCGCATATAAAACAGGCGTCCTGTATCTCAACTCTGGCAACATTATGTGTGGGCCTACCATCCTTGTCCTTAAGTGCCTCTAACTCCCTAGTCACTCTATCCAATTGGCTCTAAGGCTATCATCTTCCCTAAGTTGGTAGACTCTAACTGGGCATGTTCTATCCATGCTCTCAGTAGCACTTGGATCAGTCCATGTATGAGCCTTTTCAGCCAAGTCATTCAGGTACTCAATGGCATCATCAGGGTCCTTTTGCAAAAACTATCCATTACACATCATTACTGTCGCTCTCTACTGGTAGCCCCTCATAAAAATAACTGACTAAGCGCCAACTCTCATACCCATGGTGTAGACATGTATTCAGAGATCCTTGAACCTCCCCCATGCTTGAATAATGTCACCCTATTCTTTTGGGTGAAGGTAGAAATCTGTCTTTTTAGACCGTTGGTTTTGTGGTGAGGAAAATATTTATTAAAAAATGTTTGGGTCATCTCCTCCCACGGATCTATAGACCTTGGTCGCTAAAGAGTATAGCCAACTCTTCACTTTTTCCTCAAGGGAAAAAGGAAAAAACCTTAGTCTACAGCCTCAACTTTGTTGTGGAAAGTGGCCACAACTTCCTCGAATTCCCTAATGTGAACATAAGGATTCTCACTCTCTAGGCCATGCAAAATGGGTAATAATTGTATCATACCCGGCATAAAATCTAGCCTTGGGGTACTTGGTGCAAACATGATACATGATGGAGTAGCAGTGCGCGTGGGGTGGAGATAGTCCTTTAGCGACCGAACATGGTCATTTTCGTGATTACTCATGGTGTTAGAATTAGAAGTAGAACTTAATTGGTCTCAATGTAATTTGTGTGTGTTATAAATTTGGGACCCTAATTAGTTCTCCCTAAGTGGTCTCTATTCCAACTCACACTCCCCCAATGTTCTTTCTTGTTTTTTTGCAATTTTTTTAAGAAATAAAATAGAATAAAAAAACAAACTGGGCCTAAAACCTAAAAATAAAATAAAACAATGAGCAAGAAAGATAATGCCCGAAACCCCCCTTTTAGAATGACGCTTGTTCCCCGGAAACGGACCCCCAAAATTTGATTACGCTCAAACAGTACACGCGGTTAATTGCAGTAAAGATTGGGGTGTCGATCCCATGATGAAAAGCGATCTACAACACAAGGTCAAGGAAGAAAAATTATGCGAAACTAAATGTAAGAAATTCTAGCAATTTTAAAATATGAAATTGAATTTAATTTAATAAAAATCAAGTTTGGAAAAGTCACAAGTAGGGGTGGGCATCCCATCTCGCGATCCCGTTCCCGTCCCGATTTTTTCGGGTCTTAATTGGATTGAATAATTTCATCCCGATCTAGAATGGGATGGGATGGGATGAAGATTTTCAATCCCGCCAATCCCGTCCCGTTCCGAACTAATTTATTAACATCCGGAGGGCCATGATCTGAACCCAGTGAAGATGTCTTTTGGTCAGTGTAAAGAAACACTTCGTAGCATACAGTTGCAATTAAGTTGATTTGGTATGAAAAATCCAATTTCGGTTTCTTTCAGTTGATGAATGTAGATTGTTCCATGATCTCCAGTTTTTTATTAACGAATTATTTTTTTACATTGCTAATGCATTTTGTTGAACATTGCAACTTTACACTAACCTGGGTGCAATGCTTATGTACAGGGTACTCGATGGCCTCACATGTTTTACCGTTCACTTTTTAGTACACTCTTACCCAACTGCATAGTGTGCATTTTTGAAGAATTTACTCCTGCTCATGTCCCAGATCACATGCCCCTGCTGTGGCTGGTAATTTAGTTCTTTTTATTACAACATCTACTTGCTTGGTTTGAAAAGTAGAAATAAACACTAGCACTACGTAACTGTGATGCAATTTGATCATTTTAGACTAGTAGAACTCATGAAACTTATACAGCTTTGATACATAACAACTTCACTCACAACAAGTAAACAAGCAGACAGAGAATTACATTTATGCGGTAGGGTAAGAGGCTTCCATGGCTATACCACAGATACCTTCCTTCGTAGCAATACCCCGTTCCATCATAATGTATCCTTCTTGTCCCCATGAACTGCCCCATGAGTTTTTAACCAACCAATACTTTGTGCCATCACTAGCTGTCCTATAACCGACGGCAGTGACACCATGGTCTAGCTCAGTCCCACAATCTCCAGTGAACACACCACTAGAGTAAAATTGGAAAGCAGAGCCACTAGCATCGATGGCAACCGAAATTGGTTGATTAGCAACAGCCTTCAGTAGCGCTTCCTCACTGTTGGCAGGCACATCTTCGTGACCAGTAATCTGGGCAGCATGGTTGGATTCCTTCTTTTATTGCAAGTGTCATCAACTCCTTTGTAAGGATAGAAAGCTTCTGTTGTGAGACCATGGTTTTGAATCAAAGGTATGAATCAAACACTACATAATTTTATCATATATGCTACATTGAACGTCCATCTTCTCTATTTAATTGTTGTATTTACAAGACTTGTTATGTATCAACTATATAGGCATAATGATCAAGTTAACATATTTGTATCTTCATTCACAGAAAATGGTGCTTCCGGGAAAAAAATAATTATATATGATTAGCACGCTGATCTCATTCAGTCCCGAACCCGTTTGGGATGGAATAGGGATGGGTATATCTCGTCCATCCCGTCCCATGCCCACCCCTAGTCACAAGGTTCCAAGAATCCCTCCTAGATTTCACGCGCCAATTAGTATTGATTCGCTATGATGACTCAATTACGTGTTTCACAACCCAAACAACATAATCGGAAAAATAATATTTAATGCACCAATATATTCTAATGTAAATGGATTTTAGATTTCACTTTTTCTAGAAAGCACAAAGATTGGTCATATGTGATATCCTAAATTTACGATATATCCGAAGACAATAACGTAATAAAATACGATCGCATATAACTAACCTACCGGAATCAATTGATCCTTAAAAACTACACACATAAGAAAAATGTAACTAGGCTTATATGGAGAAGAAAAAAACAACCACCGGAATAATAATCTGCGAAGAAATTGATGAAATCTTTGTCACTAAAATAACATAAATTCCTATATTAAATACAAGTGAAAATCATAAACACCGTTATTTATCGCGAAAGCATAAAGCGAATCAAATACCAATTAAGTATGTTACCTGTAGGAGTTCACCTCTTCGCCTTGCGTGGAGTTTGGTGACACATGGTGAAGGTGATGACAACAATAGTGGTGTGGAGCTTCATCGGCATGGCAATGCGTAGTGGATCAGCGATGCACACCCTGCTGGATAGCGTCTTCACTGCTGTTCTAGACAGCATTTTCTAATGTTCTGGACAGTGTTTCCTCCTGTTCTGCTATTGCGTTGCGGCTGCTGTCCTGCACACTCCCTATTGTCCTACGCACTCTACTTGTTGTTCCTGGACAGCGTATTGCGTCCCTGCTATCCTTGGCTATTGTATTTATGCACAAGAGAAACACCTTCTTTGTTGTTCCCTATTCTCTTTTTTGTTACTATATTTATGGTAAAGAGAATAACCCTTATTGGCAACTCAATTGGAAACCAAATACCCAATACAAATGAAAGCCAACTACAAATTGGAAACCCAATACAAAGGAAACAAAAGAGGTCCATATACAATTGGAAACCAAATACAATTAGAAACCACCCCTCTTGTTTAGATTCTCTTCTAATAACAGGAAAGTGGGTTTGGATATGTTCATCCATATCACTTCTTTGTTCCACCAAAATTCAAAACTAATTTCCCTTATTTTTTCTTTGGTTCTCTTAATCTTTGGGTCCAGTGTCTCTCGCTCCACTTCGTCAATTTGTCTATGGATTTCCAAATTCGCCACGCTAATACACTTTTGTCATTTAAACTCCAAATCCTACAAAAATAAAAAAAATAAACTAAAATACGTTATTCAAAACACTAACAAATATAAATTAGGAGTTATATTATGTAATAATTATATGAACATTGATTAAATAAAATGAAAAATAGTAAAAATTAAAAATTATTACACCACACACTCGTAGAACGAGGTGAAAATAAAATTAAAACTCTCCTCACAAAATAAAAAATAAAAAATAAAAATTTGCTTGATGTTTTGCAGGATCGTCCAATATCCTCGAGAAGCGTGTAATCTGCAAAATCAAACACAAAATGAGTGTAAAAATAACAAAATAAAAATAATTTTTTTTTTTTTTTTATAATTAGTGAAAATAAATCTTAAATTCAGTTACAATGCTACCTTCCCCGGCAACGGCGCCAAAAACTTGATGAGGATTTAACTAACTTAAATTAACAGGTTAATTTAACCCACTTGTAATACCGCAAGTGCACGGTGCCTAACTGGTAGACAACGGCAAGTACGGGTCGAACCCACGAAGAAGGTGAATGCAATTGAAATTTTAAGAAATTATCTAAACTAATTAAAATGGAAAATGGGAGTTACAGTGTTTTTAAAAGAAAACTAAATTAAAGATAATAAACAAAATAAAATGATAAGATGGATGGAATGGATTTTGTGCGGTTCGGATTCACCGATGAGCTAACAAAAATATATTTAAATCTAAATTACTGAGATATTAAACGAGAAGCTTTAGGGATGAGAATCCCTTGCTTACACCGAAGATGTGATCATTAAATCTTCAATTCCAATTATGTCAAGTTTCTTTTAAACATTAACAATTTATCTCAAGCAAGTGAACTTTCACCAAGCATTAAGTGTCTTTTTAGGGCACACTTAATCAAAGTTCAAGTTTAAAACTTTTTAGCAAATGCTTTGAATATTAATCAAAGGTAAATCTAACTACCAAACATATCAATATTGAACATGAAAGGTGAAAGCAGTTAATCAATATTCAGAAATAAATTGTTGTTAAACAATAAAACCTTAATTCAGTAAAATAAATTTAAAATAATTGATGGTGGCACTCAGCAAATCAGGGTGTGGGTGTGCACGAATCCCGAGGGAATGACCAAAAACCGCTCTGTGGTGGTACAGAGCAATTCTGTGGGTGGAAATAGCCAAAAAATCAATTTAAACCAATTTCCGCCCTACTACAGTGCGCTACAGCGCCGATCGTCTTCTCCAGCGAGAACCGTCGCTGTGACGGCCTGGTTCTCGCTCCTCGCGGGCTTCCCGACCGCCAAATGAATGCTAGAACCTGCAAAGACGAGCAAGGGTGAAGAAAATCCCGAAAAATAGCAAAAACAGACAGCGATAAGTCGGGAGGAAAACTCCCTGTTTTCAGCCGGCTGTCGCGGCTATTCCGCGGCGTGCCTTGCTCCTTGCGTCTTCCCTCGACTCCTATTGATCCTAGATCCTGCAAATACGAGCAAACAGTGAGAATAAACTAAGAAAATAGCAACAAAAACCGAAGAGAAATCGGGAAGAGATTCCCTGTTTTCGCTCCCTGTTTCAGTCGGCTGTGAGCTCCGCCGCAAGGTGGTGGTTGAGGTGTTTGGTCGGGTCGTGATGGCGGTCGTGAGAGAATGAACTCGAGACAAAAAGAGGCCGAGAGAGGGGAGGAAAACACGTTGTCGCGACGTGAAACAGAGTCGCGGTGCGGCTCTGTTCCGCGGCTAGGATGGCGCTCTGTCGCGGCTGGTTCGTGGCCTGTTGTGGTGGTGGAACTCGTGCAAAGGTGGTGGTGGTTGTGTGGACAGGGGAGAGGAGCAGAGGGTGGTGGCGATGGAAGAGTTGAACGCTAAACAGGGTTGTCACCCCCCTGTTTCGCGGTGGTGGCGCGAGAACGGTGGCGGAATTGGTGGTGGTAATCGGGGGTGACGGTGGTGGCTTTGGTGGTAATCACCTTGAGAGGAGGAAGAGGGTTTGATCTCTCCTTCCAATCTGTTCCCTTCTCTTCCTCCCTCCCCTTTTTTCTAAAACCATCGTATTGTATTTATAGAGATAAGGATTAGGTTTGGGTTTGGGTTTGGTTTTAGGGTAGGAATTGGTTTAGGTTTGGTTTTAGGGTATGAATGGGTTTAGGTTTGGGTTTGGGTTTGGTTTTAGGTTTTGTGATTGCTTTATACCACCATTGGAATCGACTAATTGTCGTTCCTTAACTTGCCGGTTTAATCTGATTTCATCGTTTACGCTCAAATTCCTACAAAGATAGGAAAACGAAATAGTTACTATAAAATATAATAATCGAAACACTAACATGTATAAATTAAGGGGTATATTATGTAATAATTATGTGACTATCAAACATCAATTGGGAATGGACATCGTGAGACCACTCCCAGCATCCGACAAGAAGAAGTTTTCCTTGTAGCAGTAGACTACTTCACCAAGTGGATAGAAGTATAGCCCTCATAAAGATAGGAAAAGCCCAAGTCGAAAACTTCCTGTGGAGAGACATTAAATGCAGATTCGGGATCCCAATAGTAATTGTCACAGATAATGGGAAGCAGTTCAAGGGCAAGAAAATTAAAGAGCTATGCGAAAACCTGAATATCCAACAACACTTCTCTGCGCCTGCTCACCCACAGGCAAACAAACAAGTCGAGGTAACCAATAGGACAATCTTGGAAGCAATCAAAAGAAGACTCGAGGCAACAAAAAGATTATGGACATCCGAGTTACCCGACATCCTTTGGGCATACAGAACAACAAAACGGACTCCGACAAGAGAAACACCTTTTGCCCTCACATACAGGTCTGAAGCAATGATATTCGTGGAGATCGGAATGCCAACATTGAGAACTGAAGAGTTTCGCACTGAGGACAACATCGAAGCACTAAAGAGTCAGACTGGATCTTCTCGAAGAAAAGCGAGAAGCAACCTCCATCAAAACAGCAGCCTACCAACAACGTGTGGCCGAATATTACAATAAGAAAGTGTGAATCCACACTTTCAACATTGGAGATTGGGTACTACGAAAGGTCATACTAAACACAAAGGAACTGGGCGCAGGCAAGTCAAACCCAAACTAGGAAGGACCATACAATGGAATAAAAATAAACAGATCATGAACATACTGGTTGGAAAACAAGGAGGGTGATATGTTACTTAGGGCATTGAATGTAGAGCACTTGAAAAGATATTATCAACAAAATCTTTCGCTACCAAATCCAAAACGACATGAATCTAATCAGGACAAGAAATTCGGGTTAAAAACTAAACTTGGGAACATACTCAGTATGGCTAGAGTATCGAGCAAAAACAAATACATGTACCGGACAACACAAGTCGAACATAAAAATAGAACTGCTGGCTTGATCTACCACGAAGTAATACAGTACCAGAACATAAGAGCCAGACTTTTCTCATCGACTATAATGTATGACATCGAAATCCGAATATGGAATCAGATTTCGTAAACCAGAGCTTCTACACGACTAAGACGTCAAACATCGAAGCCATTCATAAAAATTTGGATGAACGAGTCAGAAATCCTCGAAGAATATCGTAAATAAAGCTGACGAGTTAGACATAATGGACAAGACAAATGCGAAATAAAAAAAAATATCCATTGATCTTCTAAAAAGTGAGATTACAAAAAGTAATTTAGAAAGAGAATTAACATCAACAGCATCTCCCGGCAGTATGGGACCAACATCTCTGACATCCGAATTACCCAGAGAATCTGAAACGACCTCTTTGACATCATCGAATTCTTGTTCAGCAAAACAACGGTATTTAGACATGTCTAACCCTTGCATCTCCAGGAAATCCAAGAAATCGTGACAACCATCGACCACTCTTTTCCAATCTGCGGCCTCTGCCGCTTTCAGTCTCACAGTAACAGATGACAACTCAGCTCGGGTTGACACAAACTCTCTGTCAACATCTGCGAGTTTAGCAAGGACAACAAACTTAGTCTTGACAAAATCATAGTTCAACTGAGTGATTCGAACAACATAAGTTTTAAGACTGGTTGAACATTCCTCGACGGAACGAATAATTTCATCACGTTCAACTTTTCAGTCAGACAACTCTTTCTTAGCAACATCGAGACAGGACCAAAACTTGCCCAATTCTACATCAGATCTCTCGAGGTCAGAGGCAAACATATCACGAATAACCTTGAGTTCCCTCAGTAATGGCTACGCAGAATTCGTAACGACTGCACATAATTCGTAGCCCTCTTACGTTTTATGCATTACGCCTTCAGTAGATCAAGTCGGCGAAGAACATGAGAAAGGACCAAGATGTGTCTAGCTAGTTTCCGCTCATTATGTGCCACTTGGTCTCGAGCAACCCTACATTTCGACCACGTCACGGTCCAATAAGTAAGGTGCGACATCCTCTCCATGAGGTGTTGGAGACCCTCGTCAATATGGCGACGAGGCGGGCGTATGGGCATAAGAACCTTGTTAGCCAACTGCCCATGACAACCGCTAATGAGGTTGCGAGCGAAGTCTTGCACATCAACCTCGGAAGGCCAAAAGATCTCCCCAAGCACAGTAAGAGCAGGATGAGATGCGAAGGGAGCAGCATACAATCCCGAGGTCCCAGTCACAATGGAAGAAACAATGAACTTAAAGTCCCGAGCTCGGGCAACAACTTGATCCTCTACTGACAGATCGTAGTCGAAATCATCCAAGGTCTTGGTACCCTTCGGATTCTTCGACTACAAAATACCAAGCTGAAGCATTTTATTCTTAATAATGCCTAAAACATCAATCGCAAAGTCGATGGAGACAGGCCCATACTCCTCCGTGAAAATGGGAACGAATCTCGAGCCAGACCCATTTCCCCCATACTCCTTTTTTCCATGCCCATTTTATTCTCCTTTTTGCCTTCATTTTATCCTCTTAGGCTCCTTCTCTTCCTGGCTCAAACAAATTAGAAGCTGAATCCAGACCCGACACGAGTTCTCTCATAAAGAAAATGAACATTCCACCAAAAAGAGTCGTGGAGAGAATTACACCTCCACGGACGCATCTCCATTAAGGAGGAAACTATTACAAGAAACATCTCCTCCCGTTGCGCGTCACATGCTTAAGTCATGCAAAGAATTAACCTCGACCATTATAAAAGGTAAAGGGAACAATTGACACAGGTGTACAACTTTAACTGAGTTTTATCCAGATTTACTTCCTTTATCAAACAGAGTTGTTGACTTAAGCATTAGAGTGCCTTCGCCACCAAAAAGGTGGCCATTGACTGTCTAACATCTGTTTTTGCAGGTAAAACTCACAAGAGGACAATTTTTGGACAAATCAATAGCCATCGTAGTATCTTTCATGTATATTTCGTGGATTTCCCATATAATATGATGACAAAATGATTTTCTCACCGATGTGACCTAAACAACTGAAAAATCATAATTGTCTATTTATTGTAAAAATGAAAATTAAGTAAATGAATAAATATAAGGGAAGGCGTTTGTACAGTAATGTGCCTGCTATGATTTCATCACATTCAATTGAATCTTGCAAACCTTGGTATAGTTTCGCTTTGATGGCATGTTGCTGGTCCCATATATGTCTTAATTTTTTAGTTGAGAAATTTACAGTTATCTACTATATATTGCTAAAGGAGTCGACCACCACGAAGTAGTAAAAAGTCGTAGTTGTCTCAAAAAAATTTAATACTTTTATCATATTGTAAATTAAAAATGCAAAAATAATCTATAAATTCAAAAATTAATCATACAAATTTAAAAAAAAAAATGGAGTATATGTTCACTGAAGCAATAGAAAGCCCGACAGATGATTATTTGAAAATCACTGCTGAATACATTTAAATCTTATCCAAAATCTTCATATGGATGGAAAATGGGATATTAGGGAGGTTCATAAAATTCAGCAGTGTGTGACAAATGTAAAAGATCTCCTATTCTTGTTTCAACTATCAAGTATCTTACAGTTCTATCTATTGGATCTTCACCACCAATTAAGACAACAACTATTTGGCAAGAACTTGGCAAATTGTAATGATGATGATTGGAGGCAAGTTACTTTATCTGTAATCCGATGTTTTAGATGTCTTCACGTTGAGAAATTTATCTTCATACTTGAACAAAAGGATTACGAGTATCCCAAACCCTTTTCAAAATTGAAATCACCTGTAGATCAAGAAGTTCATCTAGCTTACGACTATCAATTTCGTAATCTGCGTCATAGACATACATTGGTAGATATCTTGGTCTTTGACCAGGTAGTGGCAATTTTTGTAGAAGTTCATTTTAGGTGTCCGAAAAGTATATACACCATTGCGTCCGCTAGCTAAGTTTTCATCCACATTTACTTCCATTGATGTGAAAGAGAAAACATGATTATACAATCAAATATTCTGTCTAAAATTGATCCATTCGCATGATTTTGTTGTATATAAATTCATCAATTCTTCCAATGGAGTAAAAGTGACAAATTTACTTTTCCATTGCGACAACATTTATCCATTGATTCATGAGGAAATAAGTTTGCATGTAAATGCACACATTTAGGTGTACTTCTTAGTTGAAATGGATGAATGTTTGGTAAATCATTATAATCTCTTGCACTGTTATGGTATGCCCTTAGCAATGAAATTCGTAATGTATTTGGAAATTGATCAACTACGTTTTTTCCATTGTAGTCACTCGTAATATCATGTAAAGGATGTTATTAGTTTGTAAGAAAGTTGTGAGTTATGATTTGTTTAAATATATAAAATTTTGAATGAGATGTTAAACATTGATTACCTTCAGGTTATATTGTGTCTTAATTATTACCTCGACCATCAATGGCATTATTATGCCTATTTACATGAGTAGATCTACATCTTCTAGTATTAGATACACATCTTGACCCTTAAACAAAGAAGAAACTATGATTTAGTAATTTATCCAAATGTATTAAACATGTAGTACACAAATGATTGTATGTTTTTCTTTACCGATGTCGACTTATAGTTTGCTCCGACTTATATTCAATTTTTCATTTAAAGTGCGTCTACTCATGCGACTAATTTCACATTGTACATGATTATCAATGACCGTGTAAACTCTATTTCGTTTAGTAGAGGTTGTAGGGGTTGTACGTGAAGACATAATATTCAACAGTTAGTCAAAATATGTCAAACACAATATATAAAACAAATGTAATTGTGTTGTATATAAATTACTTATAGTTTGTTGTTGTAGATATACGTTGTTCGTTTCTCTGGATCATGTCATCCAGATTATTGTTTTCCACATATTGTATCGACGTATATGACTCCTGGTTTGTTCATTTATTATTTGCTATTCAGTAATGTTTGTCCTACATTTCCTTTGATAATATCGATGACGTTGCTTTGCAAAGAGCATTGTTGTTCATTCATGTAATGCCACCGCTGTCGATTGCGCTCTATTTGCAAAGATCGTTGTTCTTCACTTATATTATGTCGCAGTTGTCTCTGATAAGTTCGATTATGCTGCAGTTATAAAGTTATTTGTTATTCACACATGTTTTATCTCCGTCGCCTTTGATATTTTCAATTTTGTTACGTTCCAAAGTTATTTCTTCTACAGTCATGCAAATTAATCGTTTAATGATCTTTCACCCTGAAGAACTCTATAGTGATTATGTTGTTCTTCAAACATGTTAATTTTTTTCTGTATCTGTGAACCATATTTCAAATGTTATTTGAATTCCCATATCTTCTTATTTTGTTACATTTCCTTATTAAATGAAAAAAAATGTATATAAGATTTATGGTTGAAAAATGTTTATTTCATGTGACAACTTCATGAATTCTAAAGTTCAAGAAAATTAAAATAAAATATAGATATGTGGGTAGGTACACAATTTAGATGGTAACTGAAATGTATACGAAAATCATAAGTACCCAATTAAGAAATCGAGAGGTCATATATATATATATAAATGAAACCTACAAATCAAGCATAAAGAGACCTACATATCAACATTGTTCCCAATTAGCTGGTTACCATATTAAGTGCTTAGTACCATTCAATCGAAAGCAATCTAATTTGCTTTTTTTAAGCCAAACCAGGGTATGTTGATTTATGCCTAAGCTTGTAAAGATTCCACTAACGATAATATTAATCTGTGGGAACACATACTCAAGCTTATGCATATGCCAACAGATCCCAAAGCTGAAACTATTAGGAAGTGAAAACCAAAATGACCATCAAAAGAAATAAAACCAATCCAATTAATATTGGCTTTGTCTAATACCATAATGCATGAAGTACACATTCAATTTTGTCCAAATAAAAAATGTAAGAGTTAGAAGGGGTTAATCAAAAGAAAAGAGGTTATTTTCCCTTTGGCCCCCATTTGTTTGTCTATTCCTATTTGACTCCATTTATTATTGTATTCCAGTCTAACACCCATGATCATCTGTCAAATGTGTTGACTAAAAAATTTCATCCAATTTTCTTAAATTGACAAATCTACGCTCATGTAATTTTCTAAATCAATCACTTTTGTTCTTTTTTTTATTCCCACAATCTCACCAACTCTTTTTTTTATTTCTTTCACTCTCCCCACAAACTCACTCTCACCAGTGCGCCAATTTTTAATCTCTCTCTCTCTACAATATATTTTAATCTCCCCCCTCCCCCCACAAACCCACCTCTTTTTTTTAACCAATTTAATCTTCTAAATAATTAACAACAACTTGTGATTTGTCTCTCTTCTTTTTCTTCTTCTTCTTCATTTGTTTCTACAAATTCCCACATTACAAGTCATCAACTTTTCCTTCCTCCCTTTTATGTTGCCTGCCAAACAATCTCAATTAGACACCACCCCTATTTTTTGATAAAGCAATTAAGTCATCATTTAATAAAAAATACAAAAAATATTTTTCTTGTAAAGTTTATATTCATCCATCTGAGACTTGTCTGAAAATAAGTTTGTGTTGGATTTGAGAAGTTTGGGGGGTGGTTTCAAGAATCTGGCATAATAGAATTTGAGCTTAGAAATGATGTTGTGGAAGGTGGTAGCTAAGAAATTGATTGATTATTACATCACATAGACATTCATATTTTCATAATGATCATCAATTTCCAATGGGGAGAATAGGAAGAGGATGAAGATGATAGGATCTCATGTTCTGCTTCTACTTGTTCATTCCTCAAGTTATTTTTCACTCTACTAGTGCACAATCACCACAATAAGGATGTCAGTGTTTTCCATCCTCCTCTTATTACTTTTCAAAAGCATGGACCTTTTCTTTTTGAGTGAGGGCAAAACATAGTACTAAGCAATGAACTTGGATATCATTGCTTGGATTGCCTTATTGAGGACTTGGAAAAATTGTTTTATACTTTTCTCATCGGATTGAGATCGTATTTCCTTGGGTGTGGGCTTTGAGATATACAGCTGCTCAAGTGTATTTCATGCTTGTTAACCTCTCTCCATCTTTCGTCCATATTTGTTGCAAGCCTGCAACTTCAACTATGGCTCCGGCTTGTAAACATTTCTTCGTATCGATAATAAGAGGGATTGTGAGAATCAGAGATAGTAAGAGGGTTTGTGAGAGTGTGAGGAAGGGATAGATTCGAGAGAGAATGAGAGGGTGGGTAGGAGCTAAAAAAAATTATTTGTTATTCGGTTTGAAAAATTAGGTAGGGGTAAATTTGTCTTTTCAAAAATGTTTGATAGAATTAGTTATTCAACACCTTGAACAGACAGTCATGAGTGTTAGACTGGAATACAAGAACAAATAAAGTCAAATAGGAATAGAGATAAACAAATTGGGGCCAAATGAAAAATAACCCAAAGAAAAATCCATGCCAAATAAAGAGGACAAGAGTAAGAAGGCATTAATCGAAAGAAAAATCCATTCCCAAACCCCAATTTAAATTCCTCAAAATTATCAAATTAGCAACGCAAAAAAAAAAAAAAAAAAAACAACCATACCTTCCTAGAGTATGTAGGTTGAATTCGTGAAAGTAGAGGAGATGAAGACGCGAAAGAAGCTGCAAACAAATAGTCATTTAGAGGTGGAGCTATACAATTAAACCCTATATGAAAACTCATTTGGAATGAAAGGTAAAAAAAAAAATTTATTGAGTATAAAGACTCGAGTTGAGACCCTAATTTCAAAAATTGATAAATGAAATAGTTGAAGTTGGTTAAGAGACCCAAATGATATCATATTAACATTGTTCCCAAATAGTTGGTTACCATATTATGTGCTTAATATCATTCAATCAAAAGCAACCCAATCTATATTTTTTAAAACCAAATCGGGTTAAGTTGATTATTGCCTCAGCTTGTAGAGATTTCACTAAAGATAGTATTAATCCATTGACCACATACTCAAGCTTGTTCATACTCCCTTAAAAATCCCAAAACTGAAACTATTAAGAACTGAAAACCAAATTACAATGGCTCAAAATCAAAACTTCTTTCAATAAAGTAAGATTCCAAAGTCTTGGATTCAAACCAAAACGACAATTAAAAGAAATAAAACCAATCCAATGAATATTGCCTTCATCTGATCCCGTAATGCATGAGTACACATTCAATTTTGTCAAAATAAAAGGGCAAGAATTAGAAGGGTTAATTAAAAAAAAATCCATTTCCAAACCCCCATTTAGGGGGGTGTATTGTATCTGGATTTTGTGAGCAATTTAATAAATTTCATGGATTCTGAAAATTCAAGTGTATTCAATTTGGATTTTAAAAAGTCCACAAAAGTCTAGGGACATTCAATCAGGATTTAAAAGGTCTTTCTGAAATCCACAAAGTCTAGGAGTATTCAATATGGATTTCAAAAAGTCCACAAAAGTTTTAGGATATTCAAAATATCATTCATATTTATGGATTTGAAAAATCATGGATTCTCATGAACTTTGTAGTGTTAGGTATAAATAACAAAGTTCAATAATTTGCCAGCCTCCATATCAAAGATTTCAACGTGAAAAAAGTCTCCCAAAGTTCTTCCTTCTGCCAGCCATTAAGAGGTTGGTTTCCATCCTCTTATTTTCTCGATTCTTTTTCTATCTTTGCATAAAAAAAAGTGTTCATAATTGCATCGTTGATGATTGCATATCACTAGAGATGCTCTTATTGACTATGTTTTGGTGGCTGGGTTTTTCGGTTTTCCATCTGCATTTCCTACTTATCTATCTTCACATCTCAATTTATCTGAAAAATGTTGCATGTCTCTCATTTATAGTATGTGCTTTCCGGTTGTCTAGTCCTGACCTTAAAATGAAACACAACTGTTAGTTGTGACTTGTGAGCTCTGTCAGTGGGTGATTAGTCTTGAACTAAGGAAGTGTTGTTTAGATCTCACCACCACCAATTTAAAGTTTCCCTCACGTATTTAACTTGGCATTGGTCTAACTAGGCAGTGGTTGCATGTCGTCAACTGTTGAAATATACTCTTGAATTGCCAAACCGAAACAGGAATTCTAAATGACGAGGAAACCAGCGAGGGGAGTGAGGTGGAGGGGGGAGAACCATTCACACCCTCGGGATGCGCGCAAGAAATGTCAATGCACACATCCCGAGGGGGTGAGTGGTTCTCCCCCCTCCACCTCACTCCCCTCGCTCATTTCCTCGCCATGTAGCAAAGCTCAAACCGAAAATATGCTAGCGTATTGTGATGAGTGTGATTCTTTTTAATGTTTATTCATAAAGAACTTTTCATATACTTGAAAGTTGTGCTTGACTTTGCATTACTTTACTTGGTGCTCATTATATAGAAAGAAACAAATTATAGAATAGCTATAACCATGTGAACGGCTATAAATTTGTGAATGCCTTTATGAATCTAACTTGTGGTGTATGCATATGTGGACCAACAGGTAGCTAAGGACCCCTCTGGCAAGGAGATCAATGCACTCCAGCAGCACATAAAAAAATCTCCTTGCCCATCAACTCCCTTTTTCTTCAACACTTTGTATGATCCATACAGAGAAGGTGCAGACTTTGTGGGTGGATACCCTTTCAGTTTACGTGAGGGTGTCCCGACAGCTGTTTCTCATGGTCTCTGGTTCAACATCTCAGATTACGATGCTCCCACTCAGTTTGTCTAGCCTCGTGAAAGAAATACAAGGTGCCTAGACTTCACTTTAGAAAACATCATCCTGAAATTGGTTTATATTCCTTCTGCTTCAAAAGAATCCCCGTACCAGAGCCAGTAATCTGTTGTAGAGGCTTATCGCTAAGAATATTGTTTTGTTGTGAAACTTCCTTCTGAGTTCTGCTTTTAAATGCATGTCAAAACCCAATGCAAGAAGCAGACATGATACAAAACCAACCCAGAAAAGAAATTGTAACACAATATGGAAAGCAATTCGAAACTAAAATATTGCCAAATGCTGAGCTACAAACAGTTTTCCTTATTTACTGAAATTGTCACTACAAAGGTCAACGTTGCTAACAATGATAATGAAGAAAATGACCATAATCATGAAAGAGAAGAATATCATAATACAATTTTATGGACGTTTACTTCTTATTTTAAAGATACTAATTAACGACCTTTTCTTTTTCTAGTTTTTTTTAGCACATGTATCTTTCACTTTTGTTAATTATATGCGGACTTTTTTTGTTTCATCATTATTTACCAACTTCTTTTTATATTGCAAATAATTAGAAATCTGTAAAAGTCGTTCATACAAAGTCCTTGAATTTTCATAAATCTCTAGAAAGTCTGTAGCAAAAGTCTATGGATTTAAAAAATCAGCAGAAGTTTGTAGATAATTAAAGAGTCTGTGGACAATTTAAAGAGTCCGTGGACTTTTCAAATTATTTATCATTCCATAAGAATCCATATACAATACACCCCCCTTAAATTCCTCAAAAGATTCTCAAATTAGCAACGCAAATAAAAACCATACTTACTCAAGTGTGTAGGTTGAATTCGTGAAAGTATAGGAGATGGATATGCGACAATAGCTGCAAACAAATATTCATATAAAGGTGGAGCCACACACTTAAACCCTATATGAGATTCGGTTGGAATGAACCAAAAAAAAAAAAAAATCATGGTTCTTGAGTTGAGACTTAATTTCAAAATTAACATAGGGAAGGGGACGGATGGTGGCGTTGAAAAAGAGAGAGGAGAATGAGATGAGAGGGAGGCATGGAGGTAGGCAGTGGAGGGTTTGCCGCAATCTGCCGATCCTTTCACCATGATATTTGTTTTGTTGGCCTTCAAATGTTGAACTCCATCAATCAAAATTCATTAGAAGGAACCCATTTTGCCAATTCCATGAAATCAACCAGCAAATCAGAAAACTCAAAAGAGAGGCTTGAAACCATCACCTCTTGTGAAATTTGTAACTGTTGAACAAGAAAAAAGATATGTAAGTGGGATGAGCTTCTTTTTCCCTTTCATTTAATTTTGTATTGCTTTCCAAATGTCACATTTTGAGGAGAGATAGATTGATTGTGTTGCAGTCGCGGTGAAGGAGGGATAAATTGATAATTTGAGGTGGTTCATGTTCTGAATTAGGTTTACGTTGCAGTGGCGGTAAAGCAATGTGAGACTGACTATGTTGAATTTGGGGCGGTTCTTGCTGTGGTGTAGGTTTAGGTTATAGTGGCGGCGATGTAGAGGATTGCTTGGGGTTATGAAATATAGGCGGTGGCATTTTTAGGAACTTCAAAATCTTGATAGACAAGGTCACAACCACCGTTCCTAGAACGTGAGTGCCAACTGCAATTATAAAGTAGAAAACCATATTATGTGCTTAGTATCATTCAATCAAAATCAATCTAATCTGTATTTTTTTTAAAACAAATGGTATAAGTTGATTAATGCCTAAGCTAGTAGAGATTTCACTAAATATAATATTTAATCCATTGAAAGACATACTCAAGCTTGTGCATACTCCTTAAAGATCCCAAAACATAAAGTATCAGGGATTGAAAACCAATTAAAATGGTACAAAATCAAAATTCTTTCAACAAAAAAGAAAGAAAGGGAGAGGAGACACTACAAAAAAAAATTGAACTCAACAATGGCTAAAACTCGTTGCTAATACCGTGGCTAAGTCAGA
The DNA here is from genome assembly GCA_003290165.1 of Berberis thunbergii. Classification (NCBI taxonomy): domain Eukaryota; kingdom Viridiplantae; phylum Streptophyta; class Magnoliopsida; order Ranunculales; family Berberidaceae; genus Berberis; species Berberis thunbergii. The sequence goes on along the minus strand of QNQO01004325.1, from coordinate 5,251 downwards.
AAATTCTGTCGCTAAAACTGTTGAAAAATTCGACGAAGATTGTCGCTAAAAAAATTTAACATTATTTTATATTAGCGACAGCATTTTGCCGTGGCTAATTGATTTTTTTTTAAAATAATTATTTTATATTAGCCACGGCATTTACCGTGGCTAATTGTTTTTTAAAAAAATTAACATTATGACGACATTTTCCTGTGGCTAAATGGTTTTTTAAAAATAAAAATTTTACATTATTTTAGACGGCATTTTGTCGTGGCTAAATGGTATTTTAAAAAAATATTTTAATATTAGCGACGACGTTTTGCCGTGGCTAATTAATTTTTACAAAAAATATTTAACATTATTTTATATTAGCGACAGCATTTTGCCATGGCAAATTGATTTTTTTTTAAAGTAACATTATTTTTATATTAGCGACGGCATTTTGCTGTGGCTAAATGACTTTAAAAAAAATATTTTACATTATTTTATATTTGCGACGGCATTTGCCGTGACTAATTGATTTTCTAAAAAAAAAAAAATTAACATTATTTTTATATTAGCGACGATATTTACCGTCGCTAATTGCAAATTTAATTGACAAAACAGCCCATGGTATTTCCCGTTGCTATTTAGGAACAACTTTGTTGCAAATCATATTGACAAATGAAATTTACAAATTATAAATCATTTTTAATAATGAAATTAGCTATTAATGATTTTCCATTCTGAAAATTAGTATCAACTACCAAACTAAACTTAATTGATCAAAATTATAACAAAAATTACACAGTCTATAGAATATCATACAAAAATTACAAAGAACTCATACAAAAATCACAAAAAAAAAAATCAATCTATAGAGTATCGGAGATCTGAGATTTCAGATCTCAGAGATATCATATCTCAGAGATCTCAGATCTACGAGAGAGAGGCGACAGGGAAGAGAGGGGAGAGAGAGGCGGCCGGATCCGTGTCGAGCGAGACGGCCGGGGATCGATGTCGAGGATGCGGCGCAGTTCTCCTCTGTGGGTTTCTACTCTGGAGGTTGAGAGAAATTTTTTTGTTGAGAGAAATTTTTGTTTAACTTGGTTTGTAGAAAAAATTGAAATTTATATAGAGAAAGGTAATTGAAGGGGATTGGTTGTATTAGTTTCACGCGAATCGGTGACGTGTTTGGTTAGTGCGTTGATTGAGCTAAATTTGTTGGTGTTATTGACGGTTGAGATTAAGTGTCACGCGAATCGGTGATTTTTTTTTTAAACAATTAGCGACGGTAAATGTCGTTGCTAAATTCTTTAGTGTTAATCTTTTTTTAAAACAACTAGCGACGGTAAATAACATTATTTTTAAAACCAATTAGCCACGGTAAATAACCGTCGCTAATTTAAAAATAATGTTAAATTTTTTTTAAAAGCCAATTAGCCACGGCAAAATGTTGTCGCTAATATAAAAATAATGTTAATTTTTAAAAAAATCAATTAGCCACACAAAATGCCGTCGGGGTAATATAAAAAATGTTAAAATATATTTTTTTAAAAACCATTTAACCACGGCAAAATGTCGTCGCTGATATAAAAATAATGTTAAAATTTTTTTAAAAGCCAATTAGCCACGGCAAAATGTCGTCGCTAATATAAAAATAATGTTAAATTTTTATCAAGATCAAGATCTTATCTTCTTCTTCGATCTTGATCTTGATCATATCTTCTTATTCGATCTTGATCAAGATCTTATCTTCTTCTTCGATCTTGATCATATCCTTATCTTCTTCTTCGATCTTAATCATATCTTTTCTTCGATCTTGATCAAGATTATGATCAAGATTGACCATATCTTCTCTTCGATCTGATCTTAATCTCATATTTGATCAAGATCATATCTTCTTCTTCAGTATTGATCAAGATCTTATCTTCTTCTTCGATCTTTATCATATCTAATCTTCTTCTTTGATTTTATCATATCTTCTACTTCGATTCTGAATCAAGATCTGATCATATCCTCTTTTCGATCTTGAATCATACTTCTACTTCGATCTTGATCTTGATCATATCTTGATCGAAGATCTGATCCATATTTCTTCTTCGATCTTGATCATATCTTATCTTCTTTTCGATCTGATCTTCAGATTTGATCAAGATCATATCTTCCTCGTCGATCTTGATCATATCTTCTTCTTCGATCGTTTGATCAAGATGCATTCTTCTTCTTTCGATCTTGATCAGATCTTCTTCTTCGGATCTGATCAAGATACATATATCTAATCTTCTTCGATATGTTCTTCTTCGATCTTGATCATATCTTATCTTCCTCTTCGATCTTGATCATATCTTGTACTTCGATCTCAAGATTGATCATATCTTCTTTTTCGATCTGATCTGATCTCAGATTTGATTAAGATCATATCTTCTTCTTCGATCTGATCTTCTTCGATCTGATATGATCTGATCTCAATCTGATCAAGATCATATCTTCTTCTTCGATCTTGATCATATCTTCTACTTCGATCTTGATCAAGACATGATCAAGATCTGATCATATCTCTTGATCATATCTTCTTCTTCGATCTTGATCATATCTTATCTTCTTCTTCGATCTTGATCATATTCTACTTCGATCTTGATCTTGATTATATCTTGATATGATATGATCATATCTTCTTCTTCGGTCTTGATCATATCTTCTTCTTCGATCTTGATCTTGATCTTGATCAAGATTGATCATATCTTCTTCTTCGATCTGATCTCAGATTTGATCAAGATCATATCTTCTTCTTCGATCTTGATCAAGATCTTATCTTCTTCTTCGTCTTGATCTTGATCAAGATCTGTCATATCTTTTCTTCGATCTGATCTTCTTCTATCTGATCTGATCAAGATCATATCTTCTTCTTCGATCTTGACCATATCTTCTTCTTCGATATTGATCTTAATCAAGATATGATCAAGATCTGATCATTCTTCTTCTTCGATATTGATCTTAATCATATCTTGATCAACATATGATCAAGATCTAATTCATATCTTCTTCGATCTGATCTCAAAAAAATCAATTAGCCACGATTTTTTACCGTAGCTAAATTCTTTAGCGTTTAATTTTTACAAACCATTTAGCCACGGCAAATTGTCGTCGCTAATATAAAATAATGTTAAAATATTTTATTTATAATCATTTAGCCACGGCAAAAAGCCGTCGCTAATATAAAATAATGTAAAAATATTTTTTTTAAAACCATTTAGCCACGGCAAAATGTCGTCGCCCAATATAAAAATAATGTAAAAATATTTTTTTAAACCATTTAGCCACGGCTTTTTATATATTTTTTTTCAAAAAATTCATTAGCTACGGTATTGTACCGTAGCTAATGCATTTTATTTGTAAAGCTTTGCGACAGCTAAGACACCGTCGTTAATACAAGAATTAGCGACAGTTTTGCCGTCGCTAAATATTTAGCGACGGATGTTTGGTAAATTTGAGTTGAAATAGTGTCAAAAGCATTAACGACAGTTTTTTTGCAGTCGCAATCTTATAATTAGTGATGATTTTTTTAAACCGTAGCTATTAATGCTTTTTTTTGTAGTGAGAGGAGGCGTGGAGGTAGGTGGTGGAGGGTTATTGCCATCTCCCCTTTATGTCCATCCTCTTATCATGAAATTGGTTTTGTTGGCCTTCAAAGTCGAACCCCATCAATCAGAATTTCACAAGAAGAAACTCATTTTGTTAATTCAATAAAATCAACCAAACAAAAAAATGGGCAAGAAAAAATATGTAAGTGGGATGAACTTATTTTCCCTTCAATTTAGTTTTGTATTGTTTTTTAGATGTCATTGTTTGAGGAAAGGCAGATTGATTGTGTTATAGTGGCAGTGAAGAGAAAATATATTGATAATTTGGGGTGGTTCCTGTTCTAATTTAGGTTTTAGGTTGCAGTGGTAGGGTGGTTCCGGTTGTGGTTTAGGTTGCAAGTGGCGTGAAGAAGAGAGAGATTGACTTCGTTGATTTGGGGTGGTTCCTGCTGTGGGGTAGGTTGAGGTTGCAGTGGCGTTGATGGAGATCATGGCTTGGGGTTTATGAATAGGGCAGGAGTTAGAAGGGGTAATTAAAGAAAATTTCATTTCCAAACCCCTATTTAAATTCCTCAAATTAGCAATGCAAATAAAATCATACCTTGCTCATATGTAGGTTGAATTCGTGAAAGTATAGGAGATGGAGGCACGATAGAACTGCAACAAAGATTCATAGAGAGATGGATCCACACAATTAAAACCCTATATGAAATTCATTTCGAGTGAATATAAAAACAACCTTGTTTCTTGAGTAGGGAGACTTGAGTTGAGACCCTAATTCCATAATTAATAGAAGGAGGGAGGGGATGGATTATGGCATCGAGAAAAAGTGAGGAGAAGGAGAGGAGAGGAGAGGGAGGTGGTAGAGGGTATTGCAACCTGTGTGAAATTCGTAATTGTTGAGCAAGAAAAGAAATATTGTTAGTGAGTCCAAGGTCTGTTGTCAGCCGTTGATAGCGTTGGTCAGTCGCATAGAGTGTTGGTCAGCCGTTAGGAACCAGATCCAGTGTAAGTCACCATGGTGAGCGCGAGCGAGATCTAGGTTAGGTGTCCCATTCAGATGGTCCAGCTGTAGGTTGTCCGAGTACAGTGTTCCTACCATCCTTCAAGCAAATTGAAAGATGTCTTTGTTTTCAAGATTTTCCAGAACATCTAGTTCTAGGTCAAACAGTTTAACGACCAAAATGGAAGGTAGAATTTCAAAGGTTGACAAGATTTACAAAACTGGTCCATACCAGTAATACCCCAAAAGGAGATTTATGATATTTTCCAAATCTGTATTTTCACAAAAAACTGAAGATTTAATCAGTATTGTTGAACAGACAGCTACCGATTAATAAATCTTTAGATTAAAACAACTTCTTAGCTTTCAACATCCAATCTTAATTAAAGATAAATTCAAATATATCCATATCGGATTAATACAAGTAGCCCTAAACTCTCACCAGGTTAGGACTAGACACTTGTGCCTTAGTTGCTCTTCGTGACTGTAGACACAATAAATCAGTGACTCTCTGCTTGGAATGCAGAGTCATCACTCTCTATGGTCCAGTTTATTTAACTGTTACCCCAACTTCTCTGTGTCTCTTTGTGATCCACATATCCTCGAGACACTCACCCTCAATATTCAGACCTCTGGCTTTGATATGGCTGAAGGTTCTGAACCTTTTGCTCTAATTTACAAGATTACTTATAGAGCTATGAAA
>QNQO01004324.1:0-28920 GCA_003290165.1 Berberis thunbergii | reverse complement strand
TACAAACCAAATACGAAGTTCATATCTTTGTTGTGTAGTTCATAATAGCTCGTAAGTATCACTACCATGCAACAAGATCAGGATCAAATCATGGAAAACAAACTCGAAGAATAAGCATAAGTCTTACTCTAGCAGAACACCAGCCGCCTCTTGGCACTCAAAAACTCGTTTATTGTATCCAGGATTGTTTGTCAAGGCATTCTTCAATCCTGAAAATGCTAATAAGATTTTGTATGATTTTAACTTCTTGTCTCCACTCTGCCACTTTTGTGACTGTATAAGCTTGTGTTCCTTGGTCTACACATGCCAAAGTAAATTTATGAGCAAAAATCATGCTGGCGAAAAGATAATGAAGCAGTCAGAGGAAATTAGAATTCTTTTGATACGGTTATAAAGTGATTTCTACAGCATACCTAATGCTAATGTTGCCGTTCATTTTCACTTATTACCTTTCTCAATTTTGTTAGACACGGCTATTCCTAGTTTAGAGTTTTAGACACATAGGTATATAGCTAAGATGCATATATTAATATATGTGTGCATGAATAGACATTTGTAACCATTTAGAGACTCAGAGTGAAACTCATCCAACACCTCTTTCTCACTTTCAACACTGTAAATACTTCCTTGTCGTTTGTTACGTAGACACAGACTCAGCTAGATCTCTTTGTGTCCACCATTTTTCTATTTATCCCCATATATATACGAAATTTAAAGATTAAATGTCCACATTCCTAGAGGTAAGGCTAAGCTTGAACTCTTAGTTCTTTGCATTGCTCAGATCCGATGCAAAAACTGAATAATATAGCAGATACTAGGATTTTTTTTTTTTTTTTTTTTTTAAAGGCAAACCATTGAGCTGTCATGCCATTGGCAGATACTAGGATTGTTGAACTTTAACAGAAGTATGAATACAGCCTCACCATGGTTCACTCCTGGATATGTAATAGGGTTTATTGAAAATCAAAGTCCGAGTTTGATGGAAGGAAGTTACAGCATAAATGTAAGAGAATTAAGAGGGGTTCATCTACTAAGCAGAAAGTTGAAAACATTTTGCTTATGAAGGAATAGGTATGGAACAATTGCAAATAATGAAGCCATGCATTACCTTGCTGTTCATGCAAGTAAGACAGCCATAGCTTGAAAGTAATATGGCTGATTGATCCAGAATACCGCTTTTTAGACCTGAATATTCATTTTCAATAAGCCTGCAAAACAAAAGATAAGGATTTTTGAAAGAATTTGTAAAAAGGAAGTTACGGCATAAAGTAAGAGAATTATGAAAGGATAATCTACTTAGCAGAAACGTAAAAACAGTATTTGCTTATGAATAGACAGGATTGCACAACAACAACAATAATAAGTACATAAAAAGTAAGAAAAAAGGAATGTAATTTGCAAACACTTCGATGCAATTAACACAACATATATTGATGCGAGAATTGTTTATACCCTGAATTAGATCACTAATTCATAAGAGCATACCCCAAGTTCATAATTTGAAAAAAAAAAAAACAGAGAGGCCAATTTTATTTGAATATCAAGAAGAAAAGGGATAATAACGTATGTTTATACCCTGACTTCAATAGTAATCGATCTCAAGCTATGTTTGCTGTATAAATTTCGGAGAGATTTCCAGGTGTATTGGCACATATCTCTTTATCTTTATATTTTGGTTCTCTTTTTGTAAAAGGTCAACACAAACACAGTTCCTTCAAACCAAGAGAAAAACAATGACAATCCATAGTAACAAGGATTTAGTGGGAGAAAGGTAATACATCCCTATTAGCCAAAAACTCTCGAAGGGCGTCCCAAAATTCATTTCTGAAGGAAGCCCAATGCCACACATGATTGAGCAATCCATACAAAGTTTGCTGCCGTCAATATATTCTGTAAGAAAAAATTTACAATTTGGTAATTGCAATTTGGAATCTTTGTTTTTCCTGTGTTCTTACTAGGTAAGATAAACAAAAGGATGGTACTTTTATATTTGAGAATGGTTAGGGGCTTAATCATTTAGTAAATTTTAGTTTTAAATAATGTTCTTTTGTTGTGTTTGTAATTAACTAATTTGATATGCAAAGCAGAGGATTTTTATTCCAGAGAAGACCACAGTTTCATAAGAAAGGAGTTACAGTTTCCAGGAATCTCTGCTCATGGAACCACACCCCACTTTACAGAAATCTTTGCTATCTATGGTATATGTTTGAGATTTAGACTTGCTGATGGATTACACGTCTTGGAGGCGTTTATGCATATGCATACCGTATCTGATCCCCATAATCTTAGACATCAAGATACACAATGATTAAGAGGTTGAGTTCTCCTTCCCCATTCCAGAAGAGAGACATTTTTCCTTTTTAAGTTGAAAGTTATTTGACTGCTCAAAGAGTTGTTTTGATGCTCAATTTGCATGATGTGCTATACTTGTGAGTTCTGAAGCTCTAATTGATATAGAGAAAAGTATGAGAAGGTTTCCACACAATTAGTTGTTTTTTATTTGAATTTTACTTTTGTATGACACAATACTATCATAAAATGCCACAAATTGGTCAATTGGCTCAGTTATCAGGAATAGACAACTCATATCTTTATTTACAAGTTCATATAATCATAGCACCTTCCACTTAGAGTCACAAGAAACTTACAGCAAGCAGCTGATGAGCTAAGGCCTGAACTATCAAGTCCCTTAGAACCGCAAATAAACCCTGTGATGCCCTGCAACAACACAGAGACCAGTAAGGTGACTATTTCTTTTTTTCTTTCTTTTCCTTTTTTAAGAAAAAAATTACTGATATGATTTTTAAATGCGCAGAGGTGATAGATATGATTTGTAGACGATAACAAGTTCCAAGGCTTAACAAAAATATTCAAAAAGAGATCATATAATTGTTAGTGTCATGACCTTTAAGGAGCACACATGCATCACTATAAGCCTATAAAACTATAACCTAGACCAATAGAATTTAAAGGAATTTATTAGGAAAAAAAAACAACCTGAGTTAGGTGGTTCCCAACTCTCTGCAATGCATACAATGCTCCTTTTGCATAACTTCCCCAGTTACATTCTTCATGAACTACAGAAGGATCATTTGTATGTGTCCCATTAGCATGCTTTGGTTGCTGAGCTTAATAGAATCAGTGGCGAACCCAGGATTTTAGTCAAGGGGGCGAAATGGCAAGCAAAAAAAAATTTACTCGAGTTAGCAAAATAAGAAAAATACAACTATAAAAATACATTGCATATATCAAATTTAAATTAAGTGTAATCCAATTTTAAGCCAAAATAAGTTCACAATATCAATAACCTTAGCAAGGGGCAAACGAACGTAATAACTAGAATATATAACTAAAATCACAAAATAATTAGGATAAATATCTAATTGAAACTAAAAAATTCAAAAATTTACGAACATAATAAGATCCTAATACAATTTCATCAAAAAATGTTTATATTAGGCTCAAATTTTGTACAAGTTAGCTAGTGGTATATATTTTCATTGAATTCTTTAGTTATTATTTTAGCTATTAATTTCAAAAAAAAAATTTGTTGGAGGTTTTACGCTACTTGTGAACAAGCAATTCATTGCTTTAATGTTTGCAATTACATATAAAATTGCGTTGAAAACAAAAAAAGTAGGGGAATGTCATAATGACAAAATTTTATAGACATAAAGAAGTTATATGCTTCGAGAGGACCAAAAATAAATTTTTATTAAAATAAATAATTTTTAAATTTTTTGCAATTACTATAAAATTGTATTGAAAATTAAAAATTAGACCATAAAATATATATTATGCGCTCGATGAGTATCAAACTCAGGCTGTTTCTAAAAATTTACAAACTTCCAACCACTACACCAATAGAAAGATGTAAGAATAATCGAATGAACAATATTTACATATTGTATTACACATTATAAAATTTATTTTTTTAAGGGTTAAGTATATAATAAAATTATTTTAAAAGTTGAGGGGGGGGGGGGGGCAGCTGGCCCCCCTCGCCCCTTAGTAGGTTTGCCCCTGATCAGAATATTCAATATGTGACACGATTAACCCATACATTGCAATGAAACAATTATATTTTTTGAACTGAACAAAGATATGAGAATAAAAGCCCGAATTTGCGACATTTGAAAAAATAGGTACACCCATGGACGTTTTCCATTACCTACATACGTTTTTCAACACAAATAAAGTAGAAAAATCTTATAGGAAATTGTTATATGCATGATTTGGCTTAGGGTTCAAATGTCACAGTAGTAATGAATAAAAGTATCAACCAAAGAAAATAAAAATGAATATATATTTAAATATGTATCCTTACCTGAATATCACTTCTCCTTTAAATTGTCCAGATCCAGACTGAAGTAAAACTCAATACCCAAAAACAAAAAGTGTGTTCTCATCCACCTGCACCTGGTTTTCTGGAATTATTAAAGCGTCCTTCACAACTTTTACCCATTCTCGTGCCACATTTAAGCACAACTCTGCATTACACTCAAGCTCCATTAGTAGCTCTTTCGAACTTGTTTCCAATCGTTTTCGTCATCATTCGAAGAAATTTGGCTATGCATCAAAAGCCACAATTTCCGTCGTATGAGACGTTGAAATGTCGTAGACATAATCTAACCGCATCAATCTATTGTTATGAATTATCGACTTATCCTTTTTGATTGACACTTTCTTACTTTTGCCTTTCATTTCTTTTTGTGTCATGGTGTATTCGTGACCCGAGAATCCCTTTTGTGGACCTCTCGTGCTTAACAACTTTTTTTTTGGTCTACCATTTCCAGCAAAGTGCAAATGGTTCAATCATGACACTGTCACTGGAGAACTGAACTCTATAAGCTTCCTCTTCATAACCAACTTCTTATCATAACTTGACTCATTGAACCTATTCATAAGTCATCAAACACTGGGGATATAATTACATCGCCACATTTACGAATAGGTGTTGTGCCAAGTTGAAGCCAATACTTGTCTACGGGGCGTATTAGAATTTGTCATGTGGGAATTAAATAACATTTAAGTTCACGAGCGCAAGGTAATTCATGCGTCATTCGAAGCACAAACCACACTTGACAGGGTCAACCCCCATACTTTCACACCTCCGATATTCTGAATTTATCAAATCAATTGTCTTGTACGCCACCGACCCATGAAGTAAGGAAAATAAAGTGAAGTTGTGTTCAGACTTCACTTTCGTCAGACTATACTGAAATGACGACTCTGTCTCAACCAGTTGGACTTTGATCATATTATATATCTTTTTTCAGACATTAAGGAATGTTCCTTGGGAGTTTTCCAATGAGTGCTTCAACTTTGAGTGTGCACCTTCAACTCGACCCGTTGTGCGTTATCCAAAATGCACAAATTTATACATCCATGCACTGACAAAGTACTCCTTATGGGGATAACAAATCGTCTTGAGATATTCCAAACACTTTGAGTATTTTGCCCATCTTCTATCAAATTCAATTGTGGCATTGTTCCATGATTCTGAACTTGATCTATACAAATCTGAAAACGAATCTATAAAATCGGCCCAACGGTCATTGTCCTCTAAGTGTCTCTTACAATTTTTCTCGACATTTGTATTGATGTGCCATGTGTACAATAATCTACTTTCCTTGAAAAAAATTCGCTCAAGCCTTGATCAAACCCAATTCTCTATCACTCACAAACATGCTTGGCAGGTTGTCTGACTCGAAAATTCCTGCAAGCTTTTCCAATGCCCAAGCATATGACTCTTTATTCTCATAACACATAAAACAAAATGCAACGTTGAAGGTCCTCCCAGTCGACGTCACACGAACAATCTCAAACAGCAGCATCCTATAGCAATTCGTTTTATACGTGCAATCCATAAACATTACTTGTGGAAAACATTTTGCCAACTGAATAGATTTAGGATGGGCCCAAAAAAATGCTGGTGACTCTATTCATTTGATCAACAAAATGCCACTCTATGTAGTTGTGCTCCCTCAACTACTCTAGAGTATGTTGCAAAGTCGTCTTAACTCTTTGTTCCAGTACCTTTAGCCGACACACTAGATTGTAAATATGCTTCAAAGTCGAGATATTATTCGGCGACCTCTCTTTCAGCCAAGACAAGATGTTGTGAGGGCTCACACCGAATTTCGCCATATTCTGCATATAAATAATTTCATATACGTTCAATTTTCTAGCAAACAAATGACCAACAAGTAACTCTAATCAATGATGATTGTGGGTTCCACATGTCACTTGCAACCTCCAATGATCATTTTATAGTGGGACCCTTCTCAACTCAAATTTGCACCCACACTTCTTTATTTCTAAGATAATAAATCATAAACCCTTTCATTTTCATTTAATGAAATGAACAAAGTTCTTCAAAGTGAAATATATTGGAATGCAACGAAAGAGGGAGAGATAGGAAAGAGGAGGAATAGGAGATGAACCGTTTGCGATTTTAGGGTTTTTGCGAAGAGGAAGAGATATGGAGAGGACGAGGATGACAACCTTGCGAGAAAGTGATGTTTGGTCGTCGAGTGTGGGACGAGATGCAACAAGGGAGTGCGAGAGATTGAGGGAGCGAAGATACTATTTTGTGTTTTTTTAAGGGGTTCAGCGATTTTTTTGAATCGTTTTTGTGTTTTTTTTTGAGGTTTTACCATATTTAATGGTGGTGTGAGAAAGTTTAAAAAAATAAAAAATTGGTGGTGTGAGAGAGAGGACATGGTGGTGCCGTGTACTCGCTGCGTTGTCCGATATATAAACAATCAATATCATGTAGGCTATATTACTCACCCCTTGAAAACTTCTCCCCCCACCCACACCCAGAAAGAGAGCCATAATTCCAAATTGAATCGCGTTTCGTAGATTCTCCATCATCTCCGCTCCTTGATCTCTTTCACTCCCCGCCCATCAATCTCGAACGATTCGTCTGGTCTCTGCAAAAAGTTGCTTGCTTTTTTCAGTCCTTTTAAGTTATCAATCTATTTGTAGCCGATCTCCTCTCAGGTTAAGGTATGTTCTGATTGCTTCAAATCCATCTTCTTTTTTTTTTGTGTGGGTATTGTATGATTGTTTGCTTCGAATTTATCTGTTTTAGGGTTTAAAGTTTCAAACTTGACACAAAGCAGCAATTGATTTTCTCCTAAAATATGCTCAATTGTTCCAACAAATTAATTAAACCCATTGTAATTTAGCATGTTTGACACAAAGGGGCAAAGTGATTTGGTCAATTGTTCTAACAAAAGTAGTCCATTGTGGTTTGGGTTATCTTTGGCTTACATGTTACAATCAATCTGAATTCAGTCCCTTGGTTTTAAGTGCCACTTATATTGTTGATGAGTTTCACACAAGATTTGTTGAAACTTTCAGTCTGGAAGAATGAAGAAGATGCTCAGAAATGTCACTGGTAAACTAAAAGGGTTTTTTTGGCATACACCTTATGCTAATTCGAAATTGGACATATCCCTCGATGATAAATTAGACATATACCCCAGACCTGCTAGGAAGTATTTTTACTTCCCATTTTGCCCTGTACCACACTTGAAATAATAAATAGGGTGCAACTCATGTACCTCTCTTGCCTAGATTTTCATGTTCAAGATTCGATTTTTTTTTTTAATAAAAATAATCTAAATTGTAAGTTGCAAGCTCATTTTTGTCAATCCTGGTAAGGGTAAAATGGGAAGTCAAAATAGTTCTGGGCAATTCTAGGGGTATGTCTAATTTCTAATCCTCTAACGGGGGTATGTCAAATTCGAATTAGCACTAGGGGTATGTATAAAAATCACTAAACTGAAAAGGTCGGGGATAAAGATTTTTCAGGTTAATGCTTTTTTGGAAAATGGTGGTTGTGAAGAATGAGATGGTTATAGAGAAGTGTTATCGTTTCATGTGAGGTGGGAGGCTAGGAGAGTGAGGAGGCAAACATTATTACAGTGTGGGAGTGTGCATGGAAGACAACTTCAGATGCTTGTCAAGGGTTCAGAAGAGTTCTCGAAAGTTTTATGAAAGGGTCGCTTTAGGTTGGCGAATAATGATAGGATTACATTTGGAAGGATGTTTGGTGTGACACTGAACTACTATGCATTGTTTTTTGAGTTTTACTTTATTTTTGTCATCACAAGTTCTTTTTAGAGTAATTTCTCAAACCCCTAGTTATGGTGAAATTTGGAGTTTATGAAAAATGGAGTTGAAAACCTAGTGCTCTCTTAGACACAATAGGCGATCCGCCCAATGTTGCAATAGAGATTGATGGTTCAGTTGAAGCTTACAAACCAAACCATCGAACTTGATTTACAAGCTTATATAGTCCATAATATTTTAATACTCAAAATAGAAATTACATCTTCCATGTTTATGCCTATTTAACCAAAATAAACAAAACCTAAATAAACCCTAAACCTATTGGACTCCTACTTTATTTGGGTTATACAATGTACCGGTTCAGTACTGAATTAAATATAAAATAACCCGTATTGCATTAGATTCCATACTTGGATTGAATACTTTTATCGTAGTTGACCTTTGTCTTTCCATTATGATTCTAAGAATATTTGGGAGCTCATGCCACTGAGGCCCCCCCTCCCTTGCAAGATAACTAGAAAAACGGAAGGCATTGTTGTTGATTCTTGTCAAACTAGGAATATTTAGACTATGTTTTGCTCTGCTGCCTTTTATCATTTTTATCAGGTGAATGAAGGGTTTCATGAGCAATGCCTTGTAAAGTAAGGGAATTCTTTTTCCCATGGAGATGAGAGTGTTTTTGTTTTAAAGGTAATAAGATTTTCGACTGATTTCCTTTGCATAACGGTAGACTTTTTTAGCGGATCACACATGAGCTTAATCGACTAGTGCTGGAGCCTAAAGTTATTACAGTGGGTGTAGGGTATTCGTGGATTTGTGCAGATTAGAGGATCTAATTTTGAAGACTATATAGTGAATTGGTTAGAGAAGCATGAGGATCTACTTTTGTGCAAATAATATATTTTCAAGATAGCTAAAGCTAGAGAACAAAAAACTTGGGACTTGAGTCATGTTAAGTGTGTTAAGCATGAGGATGAAAGAGTTTTAATGCAAGATAAAACTATCTTAGATAGATGGAGGGATTACTTTTGGAATCGACTCAATCGAAACATGTAGGGGAGATGGGTATGTTTCACAGAAAGAGAAGCATCGTGTGTCCCATCGCAGATTTAGTGCACAGAAGTGAGAGAAGCTTTAAAAAGAATGAAGACAGGGAAGGCAGTTGAACCGGATATACAAATTTAAGCGTGAAAATGTCTGGGAGAAGTTGAGATTCAATGTGTAACTAGGCTCTTTAATAGGATTTTGAAAACTAGAAAATGCCAGATTTGTAGAGGCACAACATTGTGGTACTAATTTATAGGAACAAGGGGGATATTCGGAGCTGCTTGAACTATAGAGGGATAAAAACTTATGAGTCATACGATGAAATTTGGAAGATGATCATAGAACGAAGACTAAACAACTACTGTTTCGGAGAATTAATTTAGATTTATGCCGAGTAGCTATACTATGGAGGTCATTTTCTTGTTTAGGCAAATTATAGAAAAATATCGAGAATAACGTAAGAGTTTGCATATGATTTTTATTGATTTGGAGAAAGCTTACGATAGAATCCCTGTAAAATGTTCCTGTAAAATTGAGACTCATAACAATTGAGTGAGAAATGTTCCTGTAAAATTTGATTCACTTAGTTTGATGCAACATTTCAACTTCAATTGCAATTCAATGTATTCATTTTCTATCCTTATTGTGAAAGGTACAAGTTTCTCATTCGTTGATAGTACAATTTTCCTTATCCATTTGATTGATTAAAACTGGTGTATTTTGATAAAATTCTTGTATGTATCTTAGTCCTTAATAGTATTAAAAAATATTATTAGATTTAGAGCCAGTAAATGGTCCTCTCATACAGTAGTAATCAATTTAATAGATGCAATTTTTAGATCTTCCTCGTAAAAGAGCCCTCTTTGAGATTTTCCAACACCTAACTCATGCAAGGTACACATTGGCTAGATTAATTATTTTGGGTCATATCTGTTGCATCGCGTGAATGCATGGCTGATCATGTTTAATATTTGACTTATCTATCCCAATCAAAGTATCAGTAGTTTGTAATGCATAAGTGGATGTGATCTAAAGATGATTTTTGGAAAGTTCTCATTTCCCATTGTTTAAAAAATCAGATCCTCGTGTTCGTGACTAAGTCGGTTTGTGAGTGATCTTGTTCATTTTTTATGAAAATTAATAAAATAGTTAGTTACAATTGTTTCATCCGTGCAACAGTTGAGAAGGCTCCATTTTCCAAGGTATGAGAACTCGCAGTGCTGGAAAGATTCGAGGTATTTTCTTGTAATCATTTTTTTATAGGAATGTTTCAACTTGATTAAGAAAATTGAGAAACTATTCTCTGTTTTTTATTTTTATCTTTTTCAATTTTTTAAGAAATAAGGCTTATATTGCAATGGTTTTGTAAGCTAATACATAACTTTAACTTCAAAGAAACCCAACCGAAAGCCAAATTGAAAGAGAAGCCCTAATTTAATAACGTGTTGTATCCAAGCCCACTTATTTAAGGGAAATAACAATAAAAGAGAATCCTAAATAAACCCAATATCTTTTTTTAGGTCAAACAAAAATAGGTATATATTGATAAAGCCAAGATTACAAGGATGAATAAGATGCTCACAACACATATTCTAGCAACAAAAACAAGCAAAAGTAAAAATAAGAAGAACATTGAACATTAACCCAAACTGTCCCAGCTAAACATAAAGTTTCCAAAAGTATCTGTTGTATTGCCCATTGTGTTGTGCCCAAGCATGAATGGATACGACACGCCGACTGGATAATTTTTTCCAAAACTAGGGCTCCAGGATACGTCGACACATCATAGTTTTTTTAATGTCATACAAATATACATAATAATCTAATGAAGTGCCTTCCTAGAGTGTCTTGAAGATGACACTCATAAAAGAAAAAATTAAAATCGATAAAAAGTATAGTAGAGAAGTAGTAGATGATAAAAGAAGCAAATAAGAGCAAAATAAGAAACAAAGATTAAGAAGTATAGACGACCTTTATGCTTTTGTGGCTTTTGCCCTATTTGTCTTAAATCTCAATTGAAAGTCATTCACTTTAGATGGATCAACAACCATTAAATTATGTGGTTATTTACAAACATCTAAAAGTAAAAAAAAAAATTTAAGTTGATTTTCAAGTATTGAGTGTGTCCTGACCAAGTTTCGGGTATATCAGAGGCGTGTCCGACATGCTGACTACATTGACCATGTTTGACACCTGCCGACACGTTGACCAAGTGTTTGTACTTTGGTGCGTGTTGGAGGCATGTCGAGCGAATGTCGAGTGTTGGATACGTGTCGGACACGGATACAACAAGTTTTCAGTCTGTGTTTCCTTGGTTGTGCCCCACTGCCACACATCCTCTTTGATGGTTATGAGAAGAGCTTCTCGCTTCCACCCGTCAACGGATGCCTAAACTGACGGTTCGACTTTTCACCCATACCGAAAACTAGACTAGATACATTTGAAAGAATTGGAAACCGAACTGGCTTTTGTCAACCACACGACTCAGTCAATTTTTATTTTAGTTTTTGTCGATTTTTGCAAATGTTTGAAAAAAAAGTTTGAAACTCCTTTGATGATTTTATACATCTTACTTAACTTGCACACTTTTCACTTCTTACGTATCATCTTCCACATATCAAGAAATTTACGTGTTGGACTACCACGTGTCAAAAAATATTCGATTTATGAATATTGAAACCGACCTGAACCAAAAGTTAAACCAACCAAATTAGTCAGTTTGATTCGATTCGGTCAATTTGATCGGTTTTTTGTTCAGCCCTAGTTATGAGACAGTTACGATGGGGTTAAAAATCGAACCGATGGTTTGGTTTTTCACCTAAATCGTGAACTGAACCGACTTTGATCGGTTTCAAAAATTTCAAACCGAAACTGAATCGACTATTAATAAAACGGAACCGAAAATGAATCGATTCTAATTTATGCAAACCGTTACCAAACCGACTAAAATCGAAATAAAACCAAATCAATCGACTATTTTAAACATATTATGTCACTTTTGTATAAATATATATTATTTCTTATATATATTCGGTAGGTTCGGTTTTGTTGGTTAAAATCACATAGAAATCGAAAATCGAATCGACCACGTCGATTTTGAATTTTTTAAACCAAAACCGAATCGATCGGATCGATTTTGATCGGTTCGGTTTGTTTAATCGGTTTGGTCGATTTTTTGTTCAACCCTAAGTTACGGGGAATTGACTATTTTCAACATCAACCCAAATGTCTCAGATAACTGTATTCCCATGTGTTGTGCCCCATTGACTCACATCCTCTTTGATGGTTATGGGAGTCGGAACTTTTCCTTCAAAGATTCTTCTATTTCTTTCCTTCCATAATGTCCAAGTGATAAAGTGAATTCCTCTTTTCCAAATCCATTTCTTCAAAGTGGAAAAGTTGGAAGTTTTCTACCCAATCAACCATTCTTGGATCGACTCTCGAGGAGGAAGAGGTAGCTGGAACTCGTTGAGGAAGCTTTCCCGCAGTGCTTTAGCATAGCTGCAGCTGATAAAGAGGTGGTCCATAGTCTCCTCATTCTCCTTGCACAAGTTACACTGATTTGGAGTTTGGCTTCCCCTTTTCTTCAGGTTGTTAGAATCATCTTTTGGGTGATTATCCATAAGAAGAAGTTGAGCTTTGGGGGGATAATGTTTAATCTATATCCCAATTTTGTTTTCAGAAGTGAAGTTTCCATGATTAGTTATAGCACCTTCATTAAGGGTCTCAAACATTCTCTTAACATAGAAACCATTCAGTTTTCCTTTCGCGAAGGATCTCATCATCCCCATCACAAGGGCTCTTACTTTGGACCATGGATGACAGATTGCCTAGCTCAGTCATTGAAGATTCTTTTACGCACCATTTGTCGTTTCAGAAGTTGATTGAGTCCCCCTGCCAAGTTTGTGAGTGATCTTGTTATGGAGATTGTTGTTTAGGCCTTAAATTCTCTTCCATTAACGACAACCATGAAGTTCTTGGTTTTGTGAGCCCAAAGATTATGGTTGTCTCCCAACTTATCAGTTATTATGTCCTCCAAAGGGTTTCATTTTCTTTGTATAACCACCGCATCCACTTAGTTTGTAAAGCTTTATCGAAAGATTCTCAAATTTTTTGATTCCCAATTCACCCTTGTTTAAGAAATGCACACCTTGTCCCAAGAATGATTCCATAAAACAACAGGAGAGGAGGTAAATGGGTATGTTGACCAAGGTTGATTGAATGAGGACAACCCTGCCAAACCTTGGTCGAGTATTTAGTTTTTGATACAAATAAACAAGAATTGAAAGCAAAACAAGAATTGAAATCTATGATAAAAGCGAATAAACAAAATAAATTTTCTTCAATTAACTTCTAACAATGAATGACCTACGCCTTATTTATAATTGACCTAACTTCTCTGCAAGAAACAAACCCTAAACCTAATTGGAAACTAATGCCCTAACTATTATGAATTGTTACTAAATAGGCTTAGTTATAATATTACTAAATAACCAACTTACATCAACCTCCCCCGGTTGAAGAAGTTTGTCCTCAAGTTTCAAAGGTGTAAGTTGTGCCTTTTGCCACTTAAGAATGGGTTCACCTTCACCATCAACTGAAGGGACATGATCCAGAAATGCTTGTTCATCAACTTCATCCGTCATTAGCACGAACTTCCTTTCGAATAATTACTGCGGACATGGCCAGACTGATTACACTCAAAGCACTTAAGAGGGCCCTCAGGAGCGGGTTGCAGTGTGTCAAGAGTGAAAGTGCGTGGTAGGGGCGCCGAAGTCTTTTTCTCTGTTCGTGCAACTGTAACTTTGTTTCTGCATGTTTAGCCATGATTTTAGCCTTCAGAAGTATATCAAATTCCTCCAATGCTAATACAGACTAAAATCTCGCATCCTAACCATAATAAAAACAGAAGGCGGTTTCGTCGGGCTTAGCGCGCATACACAAAGGATGAAAGTATGTAGAATAATCAGTAACTTGTGTTTTGAGTAACTCTCCTTAACCACCCAAAGAGCTCGCCTTCGTAGTCCATAGGAACAGTAGCAGACAACATCAACCCAGGCATATCATCCCAAGCAATAACAGGAGGTAACCTCATTGTTGTTCGTCATGTACATTCCTCCTGGTACCAAAGATTCACAATACTCTTTATCTTGGTAGTGACTGACTGTACCGTCTTCGGACCTCAAATGCTTGTAAAATTAAGTATACAGTCAATTTCTAGGGACCAATCTATGAAAACATCACCCATGGCAACTCCATCATTAGAAGGCACGTCGCGTCTGAAACTTGAATCATCCCGACGCTGCATGACAGTTATCAATGATCATTATTAAAGTAAGGGCCTTTATCGACGTTTTGTTCACCTAAGATAGACAAATTATCTGCACTCCATGTAGAGGGACGATGTAACATGTCATTCTTTGAAATCTTTAGGACAAATTATCTAGCCTTGTCAAAGATTATCTGCACTTTTCTATTTTTGAATGATCTCTTGATTTGCTAAGAAATATTACTATTTTACCACTCCTTTGCTAAACTATCTTCAAGCCAAACTAAATAGCACAAGAACCGATTTTAGATTTTCAACTTGGGTTAGACCATTATCAACAAAAGTCACACAAAAGTCAGTGTCATTCGCAAAAGTTGAGTAACCATGAGGGTTTCGATTCCCACACCAATATGGAGATGAGGCCCATATCCTTATCCTCAAGAAAAAGGCTACTCAAACCGTCGACCACAAATGTGAATAAAACGAGGATAGGGGTTAATAGTCAGATTGCCTATTTATTAAGATTGTGGGTCCTAAAGGTGAACAATGGAGTTTACTTCAGTGGTTTAGGGATTGGAAATGGGCAACTTTAAGTGAAAAGGCACTTGGCTGTGAGACAGAGTGCTACTTGAGTTTGGAAGGAGAGGAATGCGTGGATTTTCTAACCAAATTACAAGATAAAGCAAACGGGCTATTTAATCCTCCAAACCAAGTCTCTCCTTTGGCATTGGGCAAGGAGGACGAGAATTAATGGGAAGCTAAGGTTGGAGGATTGTATGTTTAACTAGGAATAGGAATGACAGATCCCTGCATCCGCCCCGTTTATGTTTTTTTACCAAATCAGTCCCCACCCCGCCCAGCTTCGTTTATCTTCCGCGGGTTCTAATGGATCACGGATCTCCGCCTCGTTTAACCATTTAGCCCTCGTGAGCTTCTAAAGGATTGTGGATCCCCGCCACACATCGCCCTGGATTTTTATTTGGCTTTGAATTTTGGATGTTTCTCTTTTAAGGTTATTTTAGTAATAATAAATGAGGTTGTTTAAATAATACATATTTATATAAACGGATATCAGCGGGGCGGATATGACCAAATCCGTATTCGCGCTAAATTCGTGATGGATTTAGTTTTCTCCTCAAAATCCGTTAAGCTAAAACCATATCTGGCCCATTCGGGAAACAAATATTTCCGCAACCCTAACTAGGATGCATTAGTTTTCACTTGAAGGTTGTGTTTGATTAAGTTCAATAATATGGAAACGACATATTTCTAAGGTTAACTTGATGAAAATGTGGGTTCATCTATTACCAGTTCTAATTTTTTTTTCTTAATCAATGGTTGGAGTTGAATTCCCATATACACACACCTTGATACACCCCCCCTCCCAACCACCACTGTCACACGTGGTACCCCATGAATTCTATTGAATTGAACTCCATACAACCAAACACACCTTAAGTTCGATGTAACGTAATTGTTTCTAGGAGCCTCAATGAAATTTTCTTTCATTGAGTAAGTCTCACTTGTTGTTCGTTTGAACTGATTAATAAAATTACTAAGTGTTTTGCTTGATAAAAAAATGATGAAAACACGTCCACGACTTTTTTTTTTCCTAATAAATTGTTTGTCGTTGTTATATAGGTTTTCATCATCACAAGTCGAGCTTGAAACACTTAGGCATTATAAGATTGTAACTCTCACTTAAGAAACTTTGTTATGATGCTACCATCACCTCATCTTGTGCTAGACGCTATTTCAACACACCTGGTTGCTCAATGTTCGTTATGAAAACACAAATTTGTTTGCTCTAGTTCGATGCCTCATCACACTACTACGTTTCTTATCATGCCTTTAGAGATCTATAGAGGGAGGGAGGATTCTTCACTTGTTTCGTTTCTCTCTCTCCTCGCACGTACCAAAGTTTTTGCGTTTCACCTCACCTTTATTTTCAAGTTTCACAAAGAAGAAATACTCTTGCAGAGCAGTGAGCATAAGATGCCAAAATACAACTGAGTTTTTCCTTAACATGGTGCATGTTTATTGCAACTTTAATTCTCATTTCTTACATTTGGCTTCCACTTTAGTCACAATGGAAAAATAATAAGAGCCTTGTTTTAATATTTTCTAGGAGAACTCACTGAGACTTTGAGAGTACAGGGGTGTTAAATGAAAAAAAAAAATTTAATTAAAAAAAAAACCGCTTTCTAGGTGAGATGGCAACATATAAAGAGGTGTTCAGCTAAAAAGGCTCCCCAAATGCACCTAGAAACACTGCAGTTGACAAGCAAATGGTTGATTGATTCATTGTTTGACATGCAGGACGCATTTGTTGTTCGCATGCCTACCTCTTCTAAGGAGATTGTCCTTTTGAGGGTATTCCCAATTAAGGCAATCCAAACGAAAACACATGCTTTGGGAGCAATGTTACTGACCCATATCTTCTTGATGATATCTCTGTCCCACCCTTGGATACTACGCCCGCAGAGCTTAAGATGGACAAATTTAAGCTGAACTGATCATTCTTGCCGCTTCCTTCCAACCTATCGTCTTCATGCTGGAATCTGAACTGATTCCCAGTAGTTAAATCTGCGTTGAACGTCGAAGGTGAAGAGTCCTCCCTGTTGGTGGCCTCCATATCATTGTAAAATTTGCTCACTGTCCCTTGTTTCATACCCAAGATTAAATCAATGGTCTGTTCCGAGCCAACTTGTCTTCCCAGAAAAGAATTATGTCCCCTTTTCCAACTTTGAATAAAGTGTATTGGTTGAATTGAACTTGCATCTTTGAGATCCCGTTCCAAAGTGCCTAACCATGCGAAATTATGCTTCTGCAAAATTTTAACTTCTTAAGTGTACCGACAATGATGCAATTCACCATACTTTGCAGCGACAATCTGTCTGCAAAGAGAGTTTTGTGCAGCACCAAAAAGCCTTAACCATTTACCAAATAACGCCATATTAGTTTCTTGATTTTCCAAAAGCCTTCCATTTCCCACTGGTGGTTGACAAACCTTATGTGAATAATACATTCTCACAAGGGCATTTAAGGAAGTCTAAAAAGTGGCGTTGATGACAGACATTGTTCCCTTTGGGTTTTATAATAGTAAAAGATCTAAAGGATATAGATAGATGAGATTCACTAAAGCTTTTCTTATAGTGCTCTAATTTATGTATTTTGTCTTTGTTCCAGGCAGTGACGACTCTTCTTCCAAAAACAGGCAGATTGTTGTTCCATCTTTTCAAAAGATTAGAATTCGGAAGAAGATGAGAATCGAAAGAGAAAAAACTGAAAATCTTGTTGCAAAAAGGATGCAAAACATTATAAAAGAGAAAATGGATGACACTGTAATGGAGATACTTTTCCGGCTGCCTGTCAAATCTCTGGCCGTATCCAAGTGTGTATCAAAGAAGTGGAACCACTTTATCTCTCATGATTCTTATTTCCGCGAGAAATACAGAGACATCGGCGGATCTCCTCTCATGATGGGTCTCTTCCGCCAAAGATTCTATACGAGACGATCCTTCATTGATCCACAAATTCAGTTTATGTGTACCTCTAATCAAGGGAAGATGCTGCTTGACAAGAATGATACCAAATTCTATAAATCATTTGGGTTGAAAGGTGGTTATAACTATAGAAATCTGTACTTGGTTGCCTCTGCCAATGGATTTCTACTATTTGAAACTCTGGATCGATTTGATATTTTCACCTACTTCATCTGCAATCCAATCACCATGGAGTGGTTCACTCTCCCAACACCTAAGAAGACGAGTGATAAATTCGATACGCTTTTCATTTGCCAAGTCGATGGGAATAATAATCCACATTACAAAGTGGTACGGGCCTTTCGTCAAGAAGATTCACGTGTTCCTGCTAATCTAAAGATAGAATTGTTTGATTCAGATCAAATGCATGAGTGGAAGGAATTCAATGTCACATGCGCTACTTCTAGATTAGTATTACAGATGAAGTCTTGTGGAGTTATTACTGAAGATGGGGTTTGTTTTATGATGATTGTTGACGACTCTCGTAAACGTGCCATTGTGGTTTTTGATTATAGAAAAGATCCCTTTCAGTTGGAAATGATTGCACTGCCGGAAGAAGTGACAAATTTTTTATCAGAG
Source organism: Berberis thunbergii (assembly GCA_003290165.1). Classification (NCBI taxonomy): domain Eukaryota; kingdom Viridiplantae; phylum Streptophyta; class Magnoliopsida; order Ranunculales; family Berberidaceae; genus Berberis; species Berberis thunbergii. The sequence goes on along the minus strand of QNQO01004324.1, from coordinate 10,395 downwards.
ACCGATGAATTGGGTCCATATAGTCATTATTTGGGTCAAAACAAAGGTGCCCTTCTATTTGCAGCATTCTTCCGTCAGCGTGTTAACATGTGGATATTAGATGAAAATATGGAAGACTGGTGGTTGATATACAGAGTCAACACGGTGGATATGAAGATTGCCAATCCTGGCATTGCTGATGAATTTATTCAACACATTAGCATTCATGCATTTCATCCTTTGGATCATCGCTGCCTGCTTTTACTGGTGAAGGATGGAAAGCAAGTTACAGAAGGGTATTTTTCTCACAAGCTTGTTTGGTATAACCTTGAAAGTAAAAAGATTGAAATAGTCCATGCTCACGAAGATGATTTGCCTTTGGCGATGTTCTACTACTTTCCATACATTTGCCCTAGTTGGGCACCGTCATCTTTATTGTTCAAGTGAATACTCTTTTATGATTAAGAGTTAGGAAAGGTTTCCCGGAGTGGATAATAATGTATTGCAGTCTTAAATTAACTGTTGAAATTGGAAGCTTTGTTAGTAATCTACTTCTTTTTTATCATTTATTTGCATTTTTTCCCCTTTTTCAAACAAGTGCAATTGCAGTGATCACCGAATATTTCTCTTTTTTTAATATCCTAGTGGCAGTTTGCTCGTGTTTGTTATTTTTGAGTGAATCTTTCCCTGTTCTCTTGGACATTTATGTTTTCATTTTCCATGATCTTCATGTCATTTTTTTCATTGAGTTAATAATTGTTGAGAAATTGGAAAACTGTATGTTTCATTTTTTCATGATCTTCATGTCATTTTTCATTGAAAAATTGGAAAAGTATATGGGTGTGTTTGGTTGGATGGAATCCTATGAAATGGGAATCCATAAGATGACCCATATATTTTATGCTAAATTGATATATCACTCCACATCCACCATTTGATTTTGTTATGGTGACGGTAATTATAATTGTGGTGATGGTGATTGCGAATGTGGACAATAATGGTGGTGGTGGCTGTAATGGCGGTGGTTGTAAAAATGGTAGTGGTTGTGTTGGCGATCATGGTGGTTGTGGTGGTGATGGTTGCGGTAGCTATGGTGGTTGTGGCGATGGTAGTAGTAAAGGTGGTGGTAGTTGTGGTGACTATATTATGGTAGTTGTGGTGGTAATAGTGGTTGTGGCAGCGACAACAGTTATGGTGGTAGTTGTGATGGTCTTGTTATGGTGGTGGCGATGGCGGTGGTGGTTGTTATGTCATGGTTGTTGTGGTCGTGACTTGCGATGGCGGCTGTTATGGTGGTAATAGTGAGGTGGCGTTGGTTGTGGTAATTATGCTATGTTAGTGGTAGTGGTGGAAGCGGCGGCAACAATGGTAGTGGCGTTGTGGTGGTTATGATGGTCGTGGTAGTGGTGACCAAAGAATGTGATTTCTTGACAAATGTCGAAATTTCACCGAATATTTCTCTTTTTTTAGAATGTTTAATTACTTATTAAACATTTAATAATTTTTAATGCAATATATTCATAAAATTATTTAATTTTATGTAAGGATCTTGTTTTGCATTTTTGGGGATTCAGCAATCCAAATATAGATTATTGAATCAAATATGTACCCATTGATACTAGCTTGAATCTAATATTATCAATTTGAATTATATGCTGATACTAAAATCTATATTCTTCATATTTAAATGTCGATAATAGGTTTTTTTTTTTAATATATAAATGGCTATTGGTTACATTTGATTGACGATAAATCAAGAAAATAAACAAATAGATGTTTTGAATGAATATAACCTTGAAGTATCTCAATACTTTTTTTTTACATGAAAATTTCAAGTACATACAGTAGTATTACATTGTAAGCTGCTCCAATTTGTAATTATTGATAAACTAAATACATTGTTTTAATCGGGGTGTCTGACTGTCTGTTATCTCTAGTTTTTAAAATAGAGATTAGAGAATACAGTTAGATGATATCTAAACCCATCAATTTTTTATTTTTTTTTCATGTTTACTTCATTCCAAGTGTTTTGACAGTAGCACGAGAGATTGATAAACTCATTGCATCTGTCTAACAAACAGGAGAAAATGAACTGTGGTGGTGGATTGCCAGAAAACCTCGTATGGCATCACAACAACAACCATAGATACGCAATCATCCATTTGTGATACGACATAAAAACATAAAGCAATCTGTACATGCCACTTAATGTAGATAAACATACATATTTATATATGTAGAAAATAGATGTTAGAAGCACTGCATGTTTTAAGCTTCAATTTCTAGGGGAGTTTTACTTGAATGTAGGTCCTGCATAACATATGTAAGCACAGCCAATGGGTCAGCTGGAAGTCCAACCTCTGGGCTTGAACCCAAAAGTGGTGAGAACCCAGCAAGGGGAGCTACCAGTGGTTCTTCCAGGGAGCAGTCTGACAGACGATAATATTGGAATTGAAGCAAGTTCATGTGGACAAAGCATGGCTAACATTGACGTAAAATGCATCATGAGGTATATTACTGTCAGAGGTGACTAGTGTTTGTTACAATGCAAGAGCATAACGGATTTTGAGCATGTAATATTGTTCTTTGTATTGTGTTGCTCAGGAAGGTTTCAAACAGGGAATCTGCTAGACGATCTAGAAGAAGAAAACAAGCACACTTAAATGATCTTGAAACACAGGTATTTTCCAGCTTCCAAGTGTGCCTCTGTGTTCTGATGATACTGATTGCATAACATTCAATTAATTTTTCACAGGTTGATCAACTGAGATCAGAAAATGGCATTCTTTACAAGCAATATGTAGACGCAAATCGACAATTCGGTGAAGCTGCTACTGACAACAGGGTGCTCAAATCAGATGTTGAAGCTCTGAGGGTGAAGGTAAACCCAACGCATTCTCCATCTGACGAACGAACAGCATAACCCAGTGAACTAATTTGACTGTATTACAAGTGAAGTTGGCAGGGAATACGGTGGCTCGGGGTTCCTTGACGTGTAGTTTGAACCATCTACTTCAAAGCTATTCCAATCCAGCCCAACCACTGAACACGCATGATATTCCAGGCATCAGAAGTATCGCCAACCATCAGATTAGATGAGATTCTTACATTATTAACCCATCGGGTTCTGGACATATCCCATCTTTGGGTATAGAACATCTTGACACAGGTAAAAGCAATATCAAGCCAAGACTAAACCGAAATATACCCACTATTCAGAGGAATGCAAACCTGGAAAATTTACAAAATAGCCTTAGCGAGGCTCTGAGCTGTGTGTCAGAGATTTGGCAATGAGAATCCAATGTGTTCGGACTTGCATGTAGAACTATGACTTCGATCAATGGTATACTGGATGCCTTACAAGTTTATGGCTTTAGCTTGTGTTGAGCTTCTGCTTCTCCACTTTCAGATCATACTGTGTACTGAAGCATAGTAAGATTTGGTCAAAAAGTCAAAAAAAAAAAAAAAAAAAAAAAAAAACTTAAAAGTCAGTTCACTGACTTTGGCTACATCATGTCCTCAATGTCATAGGATCAGTACAAACAGAACAGTAAAATGTTTGAGGTGTTTCCTCCGAGTGGTTGTATCCGACACAAGCTGTGTGCAACCATATAGAGCACCTATCGCATTGAAGCATCTCTTCCCCATCATCATCATCAGCTAAACATTTGCAGACTACTCTCCAGTTTTGACTTCCCCTTTCAAACTTCAAATCACCAAGCGCAACTCCACTGGCTGACACATCATAATTATCTCCTCCCTGATCTTCTATGTGTATGGCAATGAAGTCTTCAAGCAAACCATAGGTGCCTCTCATGTAGTTTTCAATTTCTACCTTTAGCAAATCGATACTTTTATTTTGAGGCAGAATCAACAGCTCCTGTGGCTTTATTGGGTCTGTGGAGTTTTCTGGAATAATTTTGAAAAAATATTCCTTTTCCCCCTCCTGGGGCTCGACACTCAAACTCAGGATATAACTCTTGGAATTTCGAATGGTCTTGATCGAGTCTCTGACATCATTGTTTGGATATTTCATCAACACCTCATGGTATAAAAATTCCAAGTCATATAGCACATCATCTTCATAGGGCATATATTCTAGTCTATACTCGATTGTAAAAAATAATTCTTCCTGGTCATCTTTTTTCACATGCTTACTCTTTGTAACCAGATAGTCACCGACCAATATGTTGCCCATGCTATCCAAAAGATACTCGACCAATTTCTTGCTACAGTTTGCACGGTCCAGTATTTCAGCGAACAACAACATGGGTTCCTTGACTAGTGCCTCCATGATTTGATCCAACGCATCTTGAATTTCATCATGTAAAAATCCTTTTTCCTTGAGTTCAGGCTCTACCTCAGCTAAGAACTTGGACAATTCTTTGTGATTTTTCCTTCTTTCAGTCACATCCGCAGCTAACTCTCGCTCTGATCGCTTCAGTCCTTGCAAATAAAGAAGGAAGCTAATCAAACCACCAATGTCAACAAAAGGAGAACTCAGTTCTTTATGGTGTTCCTGAATCTGCTGATATTTCTCAATCAGTGCAACAAATTTGTCATTTCGAACACTCTCCATCATTGTGCCCAGGGTAATAGTTTTCACCACATTTGTTGCTTCAGGATATTCTTGAACATTCGTGCCATACACTCCCCGCACTAACTCAAAACCCCACTGGGAGAACCAAGACTGGGATTTTGAAACTCCGTATAGTATTCTCAATTTGGTAGAACCTTTCCAAGCATCATCCCTGACTGAGAGAAATCTGATGAAAAAGTAACAAATAGATCAGTCCATTACAGTTTCACCCTTTCAAAGGTTTTGTTGATTTTTCTTACTTCAAGACAATGTCGTGTTTCAGATAGTTCCACATAGAAACATTATGGCTTTTCTCGTCTTCCCTGATAGGGATCAAAATTTGTATAGTAACACAGTTAGGAATAGGAAGACGGAGGTTTTTCACAGGCGGGGATGAAAAAGATGGGGGTTTTGCACTGTTTCAGAGGTATTACAGATTTAGCATTGAAAGCAAGGGTAAAAATAGCCTAGAATTTGTAGAAAAGGTGTTCAAACAGCTCATTGTTCCCCCAACCCCACCCACATGACATGTCAAAATTTAACACAGAAAGTACTAACTTGGTACAAGAAAATGAAAAATATACATGGCCCTATCGGCAGTGTAGAGATTCAAATGTAAACAATTCTTACCGGGTTCGCAAGGATTGGCAAAATCTTATGGCGAAATCCATAACTTCTCGTCCTCGAAAATACTTGGATCCACCTTGTAGACCGTTTAGGCCCAATAAATGGCCATAGCCATTATTGTGGATTAGGCAATGAAGAAGATGTGATTGATCCTCAAAGACTTTTCGTTCTTCCACCTGAAAGTCCAGTGTGTCTGTTGTTGGAATGATCAGGTGATAGACAGAATTACAGACTATATGCTCCTTCCACCCTGAAATTATAAAAGAAAATGTTATATATATTGAATCCAAACTTTGTGCAAATTAATTTAATTTGAATAGTAACTCACCCATGTAGCTGCAGTGATTGCAGTATGGTAGTGAACTGATATACTGGTCATCAACTTCCACTCTAGCAATGAAGAGAGGAACAACAGTATTCTCTCTTTTGAGATGCATCACCCACCAATTTTCTTTTATATTTGTGGTAAAATTATGAATGAGATCTATGATGTTGTTACTAAAAGTCGAACGAAAGAACCCCCAATCCTCATTACCATCAAATTCGTAGGACCTGAATGAAAGACAAACAAATTCTTGAAAATGTCAAAAATGACAAGCACATTAATCAGAGAAAATTTTACGCATTTTCAACATTATTTAGTTTGACATGGTCTTTAGTTCCATGTAACAAGATACTTCATTTTCGTAAAATGTCATGGTGGCACACTTATTGGCACTCTCCATCAGATACTTGATTCTTAGAATCATCAACTTTTTCACAACCATATTATGGCAAGTTGGTACATATACAGACTATGCTCTACAGGTAGACTTTTAATACAACTGGACTAACCATTAATTAATCACTTCACTTCCAAGAAGAAATAATCAATTTATCGTTAATGATGCATACTAACAGTCAACTATGATTTTATGAAGAAACTCGTTTGTTAAATAATCAAAAACTATGATTTTGGTTAGTTATAATTATAAACTGCTGACATATTAGCTATCATTTCTTAGAACTCATTTCCATTTAAGCCCAAGCATTTTATGAAGAAAGCAAAGTAGGCATCACTTCTACAAAAGTGATAAAACTATTATAGATCAAAACCTTACTTCAAAGTTCTTACAGAAATGCTCCTTCCATTAGTTATTTCTCTTTAGATACAACTTAAATTAAAAACCTTATAGGTTTTTCCATTTTAAGAGGTGGTAAACCTCCCATAACCCAAGCCCAGGCCTAGATGCTCTAGGCAACAAAATTTTGTATTACCATCCTCATCATTCCTCAAACTGAAGTAATTGAGATCAAAATCATTTGGTTCATTCCTTTACTACTAGCGAGTCTCAACAATTCGCAAAAGACCCTTGCGCCTCCAAACTCTTTTAGTTCAAAGACTGGACAACATCATCCAAGCTACATCTTCCATCTGACATAATTCCATCATTGAGTTTTCGTCTACAAGTTTAGAGAGTTGAAAAGATTGTAGCAAGAGGGAGAGGGTTTGTAGTGAAGATGTTATGAATTTTGAGGTGATCCAAGTCCTTTTAGGGGAAAAAAAGGACAGATCAAACTGTACAAGTGTTGCGCTCGGTTAGTGGGTGTAGATGCTTAGACCTCTTTGGTTTGCCTACGCATCATCATCATCATCATCATTAAAGCCTATTCCCGATACTTTCGGGGTCGACTACACGGATTTTAGTTCTCCAAGCAATGCAGTCTTCCCACATATCATCGCCTAATCCAAGCTCCAGGATGTCTTCCTTCACCACCTTCATCTAAGTTTTCAACGGTCGTCCCCTCCATCTACACCCTCCATTAACTTGTCAATCTAGACATTTTCTAATTGGTGTCGTGTTGGGTCTCCTTCGCACCTGACCAAACCACGTTAAACGCCTCTATCTAATTTTGTCCTCTATAGGCGCAACACCTAAGTATCTTCTAATTTTTTCATTCCTAATTTTATGCTTACGGGTTTTACCACACATCCACCTTAACATATGCATTTCTACTACGACCATCATATTCGTATGTTGTTCCGTAATAGCTCAACATTCTGAACCGTATAGCATGGTTGGTCGAACAATTGTCTTATAGCATTTCCCTTTTAGCCTTGCAGGCATCCTTCTATTGCATAATACTCCCGACATCATTCTCCATTTCATCCAACCAGCTTTAATCCTATAGTCTACACATCTTCTCCAATAGCCCCATTCTTTTGAATTATAGATCCTAGCTATCGAAAAGCCTCGCACTCTTGGACCTCCACGCCTTCCATCTCAATTGCATTACTCCTCCCTCGTGATTCACAACAAAGTTGCACACTAAATACTTTGTCTCCGAAAAACCCTTACTCTCTAAAGCCTCCCGTCGCCTATTTAATTTCCAACCTAAACCTTCACTAGTTTAATCAATTAAGACAACGTCATTTGCAAATAACATGCACCAAGGTACATCTTTTTGCAAATGTCTCGTCAACTCATCCATGACTAAAACAAAAAGGCATGGACTTAAGGCCGACACTTGATGTAGTCTTATTAACACTGGAAATTCACTGGACATCCCACCCATTGAGCGAACACTTGTTAAAGCCCATTCATACATATCCTTAATGATATCAATAAAACATTAAGACACTTTCTTCATTCCAAGCACCCACCAAATTAACTCCATGGGGACCCTATCGTAAGCTTTTCTCCAGACCAATAAAAACCATATGCAAACTTTTATGTTCCTCTCAATATTTTTCTATAATTTGCCTAAGCAAGAAGATGGCCTCCGCAGTAGACTTACCTAGCATAAGTCCAAATTGATTCTTCAAAACAGTGGTTCAACTCCTAAGTCTTTGTTCTATGACCCTCTCCCAAAGTTTCATTATATGACTCATAAATTTATCACCCTATAGTTGGAGCAGTTATGAATATCCCAACGAATATGGCATTTTTCTGGCATTATATGACTCATAAGCTTTATCACCCTATAGCTTTATACCTCCATGAATCTGGCATTTTTCTAGTTTCCAAAATCCTATTACAGAGCCTAGTTAGACATTGAATCGCAACTTCTTCAAACATTTCCACGCTTCAATTGGTATATAATCCGGTCCAACTACCTTCCCTATCTTCATTTTTTTAAAGCTTCTCTCACTTCTGTGGCATTAACTCTGCGATAGAACACACGATCCCTCCCTTCCTGTGAAGCATACCTCTCCAAGTTTAACTCCCCTACAAGTGTTCTATTGAGTAGGTTCCAAAATTAATCCCTCCATCTATCTAAAATAGTTTCATCCTGCATTAAAACTCTTCCATCCTCGTGCTTAACACACTTAGCATGACTTAAATCCCTAGTTTTTCGTTCTCAAGCTTTAGCTATCTTGAAAATATCAATTTCTTCTTCCTTTGTACCTAACCTATAATGCAGATCATCATATGCTATCTTTTTAGCTTTCCCTACTGCTTTATTACTCAACTTCTTAGCTTGCTTATAGAGCTCATAAGCTCTAGGCATCCATCTCTTTGCCACTCCTTAAAGCGTCTTTTCTTTTCCGTAATGGCGTAATGCACATCAGCGTTCCACCATCACGTCTCCTTGTCATATACACCTCCTCTTTTGGTCTCTCTTAACTCTTCCTTCGCACATCTTCTGATACGGTTTGCCAAATGCTCAAAAACATACGCGCTAGTAATCCTATTATTTGGTTCTAGATTCTCCCAACCCTCTGAAACTGACGGACCACCCAAAATCTTCTTCCTAAATTTATTAACATACATCTCCCTATAAGGTATACACTTAATTCTCGGTCTAACTTGTTCTTTAGCATTATGACCCTTACTCTTAAGACAAAAATCGAGGAATAACAACCTATGTTAGTTTGTCATACACTCCCCTAATATAACCTTACAATTTTTACACCTATCTAAATCGTGTCTCCTAACAAGAAAATAATCAATCTGACTTCTATTACGCCCACTCGCAAAGTTCACGAAGTTATCTTCCCTCTTCTTATAAAAAGTATTCAGGATCCAAAATCCTTAGCTAAAGCAAAATCTAGAATAAAATCCCCATAGTGTTTTGATCCCTAAAGCCTTGACTTCCATGAACCCTCTCATACCCAACTTTATCCTTGCCTACTTGGCCATTCAAATTCCCGCCTAGAAAAATCCTATCGAAAGAGGGAATTCCAAGAACTAACTCCTCTAAAGCGTCCCACGAATCAACTCCTCTAAAGAGTCCAAAAAACTTTTTTAGTCTCCTTGTCTAAACCCACTTGGGGTGCATATGCGTTAATAACATGCACTATCTCTAGTTCTAAAGTTAATTAAATACTTATGATTCTATCCCCAAACCTCCTAACGTCAACTACTACATCCTTAAAATCTTTATCTACTACTATGTTGTGAAAGATGATGGCGGGTGAGTCACAATTCCCACTAGTAGGTGAGTAGAGAAGACACTAGCTTAATTGAGTGGAGGAAGTGGAGAACCCATTTGCACATTATTTGGTGAATAGAAAATCAACCATCCGCAAATCACGGTAAGTGGAAGGGTGAAGCCTATAAAAGGACCTCCCCATTCCTTCGTTTAAAGCATCTCATTTTCATCTAGGAGAATCTCCAGCAAGAGAAATTAGTTGAGAGAAGTTTGAGTGAGAGAGAAATCTCGAACGGGTGTAAGTAGGTTATGGGTTTGTGAGTTTGAAGAGTGTAATCACTGTAATTCCCTTTAATAAAGATCTGCCGCAACCAGTGGACGTAGCCCAAGTCGGGTGAACCACGTAAATCTTTTGTGTTCTATTTTTCGCTTTTATTTTGCAGTCCTGCAAATTTAGTTATTGGAAAATAGTGTAAATCCCAACAATTGGTATCAGAGCCATGGTGGTAAATTCTATAAAAAAAAATTATTGCACTGTTACATTTGCATGAATAGTAAATTTCGTGAATAGTAATTTTGTCGATCGGGTTCGTCGACAACGGTGTTCTAATACACGGTGGTTCACAGGAAAAGTCAGAGTAGTGTAATTGAAACACATTTAGATAAGTAATATTCATCATCATTTTGATAACTTGCATATGCCAATATGTACAAAAAGTCATACAACTATTTAGAATTGAAATGGAAACATAATAAAGTTGCATAACATAGCAAAAAGATGCACTACATAAGTGTACTTAACTTGCCTATCCACTAAATCACTAAAAAAGAAACAAACAAGAAAAACATAAAAG
>QNQO01004323.1:0-29149 GCA_003290165.1 Berberis thunbergii | reverse complement strand
AAATTAAAAAAAGAAAAGAAAAACAAAACAAAAAAAACAAAAAATGCCTAAAAAGATTTCAGACAGAACTTAAGCTGATTGATTGTGTAACCACCACAACCACTCATAGAGGAAATGCTACCTTCTTCATCTGATATACAAAGATTTAGCAACTTCGGTCTAACAATTGGACATTTACAACAATACTTTAATTACCAATTAGCCATACACATATAAAGGTGATATGAAAAGGAAACTACCTTCTTCTGGATGGGAGCTCTCAGTTAGCATTTGTTATTACTTAGTGAGCAGGTGCTTCCAGGTGGCAGGAGTAGTGGTAGGGCCAACAGGAAATATTTAAATGTCTACCTGATCATACTTACATTACAATTGAAGCATTATGACCTTCCTTAACCAACATGTAAGGAATAAGTATAAACAACTAAAATAGCAACGCAATGAATAACCCTTTCATATATTTATAGGTAAAACAGTTACAAAGAATATATACTACATTCTTATATTTATAGGCAAAACTAAGTTTTTATTTAAATCCCGTAATAAATACAACTCTGTGGCATATTAGCGTTTCTAGTGAATCAAGAACTTCTAGCGGTCAGAATACTTGAAAATTAAATCTGTAAATTCATAACATCCATATGAAAATGTTAGCGTTGGTTTGGAGTTCATCCAACAGTTAGATCGTCCTCGAGGCAGAGAACAATGTCACTGATTGAATTTAGAAATCCATGTATATAAAAGTTTAGTCGAAATTAGTGAGTTTTCCTCCATTCTCTTTCATATTTTTTGTTTAGATGAATTTATGTATATAATTTGAATTTTTATACGGAAATAAGTTTGAAAATTTATATTTGGGATGTGTAATGGGGTTGATTTGTTTAAATTTACGTTCTTTGTTGTTCTTGTGTATGGGGTTGTTTTGAATATTTTTTGAGTTATTTGTTTGCTTGGTAGAAAGTGGATGTGTAATGGTGGTTTTCAGGTTAGGGTTTAGACTAAATCATGTCTTTGTGTGTAACCATCATGCGTTGTTACTTATTAGTGTATGTCTCTGTTAAAGCTATTATGATCAGGTGAGGAGGTTAAGTGAGTTTCTTCATTTTTATTTTTATTTTTATTTTTTATTTTTTATAAATCTATGTATTTTTATTTATTCGTAAATATTATTGTAAAAAGAGATTTTTTGGATGACTTGGGTATTAGTATTATTTTGTAAATTCGTATTTGCATTTTTGCGTTATAACTTGAAATGCGTGTTTAGTATGGAATTATATTGTAAACTTGAATTTTATGGTTATGCAAATTGACATGCTAATCCTTATAATGAATAAGTGTGATCCATGCTGTGTTATATAAACTTTATTCTGAAAATATTATTTGCTTCCCCAAAAGAAAAGGTGAATATTTTGGTCAATGTGTTTATGGTTGATAAAGTGTCAGCGTAAAAGAGTCTTGAGAATTATTGATTTTTATGCTCTTTTCCACAACTCCGAAAAAAAAATGAAAAATGTGTTTTGTATATAGACTTGCTTGTATACGTGTTATATAATTTTGGTATACAGACTTGCTTGCATATCGGGTATGCCGTTACATGTGAGTTCGGTAGTACGTGTAGTATTTAGGAAATGCTTGCCATGGATCGAACTTTGAGTGAGATGACATGTTCTTCGATGTGACACCCCACTTGGAACATGTACACTCTGAGTGATTTCGAATGCAAGGAAGACACATTTGGGTGAGGTGTGTTCGGCACAAGGAGGGTAGTACGATTGTGGAAAAGAAACGAGATTTTATGCATGTGCATGATTGCCTTAATGGAAGAAACTAAATGCTCATTCTGAGAACTACATGTATTTCTTAAGGTAAAATGTATTTTTGTTGACATTTAAATAATGATGATTATGAGTATGGTATGTATTTATTTGAAAATAAATTGTATTTATGAGGACCAATAAATTAGTAATTTTATTCATTTATATGTAAACGTTTCGTGTAGAATGGTAAGTCTACTAACAATTTTTTTTAGGTCAGATTTACTACGTTCGACCTTCACTTTGTAAGTTTTGGTAAAATAAATGTATATTTTAAGCATGATTAAACTTAGTAGTATGAAATGTTTGCCTCATTGGGGAACTACAAGACTTTGAGTGTTATTTTTTTGTTTATGAAAATTTAATGTTAAAACATGTAACCATTTTATTTATAAGGATGAAGATTATTCATACCAGCTACCTTGCTGACCCAAGTAAGTTTACGTTTCTTGAATACGTTCTTATTGGAATATAGCCATTTAGCCTTTCACAGGTTAGAAAGTCATTGAGATGGTGATATGAGAGGTTTACTTGTGAGACAAAATCTCCAAAGAGTTAACTTAGTTAAAATTTTTGTTGTTGTTAATTTATTTAATATTTCTGTTGTTAAATTTGACGTACCAAATTTTGAGGAAGCAAATAATCCTAATCCTACGTGAATATAAAGATTTTCATTTCCTCAAAAATCGGAGCGCGACACAGTTGATGTGTTACGTTTGAATACTGCAGGCAAATATCCCATTCTAGTCAATTAAGATGGTTTTCGTATTGCATTTGAATATAGCAAGCAAATATCTCTTTCCCTAGCCCACTCCCTCAGACATTTAGAAAAGGTGCATTTATATTCAATTATTTTCGCATTAAAGGGTGTATTTGTCATTGGTAGCTTTGATGTAACCGCTATGAGCCTATAAAATGGCACACAGTAGTAGTACCTCAACAAATTCAATACCAAAAGATCGGAGAAGAAAAGAAAAACATAAGAGAAAGAGAGAGAGAGAGATGGCAGGATCAATAAGGAGAATGAAATTGGGTTCACAGGGAATGGAAGTCTCAGCCCAGGGACTTGGTTGCATGGGGATGTCAGCCTTTTATGGACCTCCAAAGCCAGACTCAGACATGATTGCTCTAATCCACCATGCTGTCCAAAAGGGTGTTACTATGTTGGACACCTCTAACGCGTATGGCCCTTTCACAAATGAAATACTCTTGGGGAAGGCTTTGCAAGGTGGAGTTAGGGAGAAGGTGGAACTAGCTACCAAGTTTGGAATCAACTTTGCTGATGGTAAAATGGTTATCAAGGGGGATCCTGCTTATGTGAGAGCTTGTTGCGAGGCTAGCTTGGAGAGGCTTCAGGTTGATTGTATTGATCTCTATTATCAACATCGTGTCGATACCAGTGTTCCCATTGAAGTCACGGTTAGTCTCTACTTCTATCTTCCTTTCATTTCCATTTTTTTCTTTTTTGAATCATATATTGCGCTGCATCCTGTAAACTTGATGTGCAAATCTCAAGACCTTTCCAAAGTTTAACAACTTCTCAGTGATAGACTGATAGGCTACACGAGCATAAATGTTGTCATAAACAAAGCATAAATGGTGTCATAAACAAAGCATAAACGTTTGTTTTTGGAAGTCAGCGGTGCTTTGTAAGTTAAAATAAGGGTTTAAAACTTCAGTGATAAAAGTTTATACTGAGAAGTACAGAATTGTTGAATATTGTAACATGCTTAATTATTTAATTCAAGTAATAGTTCTTTAACATGTCACTACCCTTGGTGCGATCTAATTCATTCCTAACACTAGCCATTGTAGCTGATCATCATTTGTTAAATATCAACAAATCCATGTTTATCTCAAATTCTGAGCAAATGATGCATAACACTTTGTTTGATTATCATAAACCAGATCTATAATACACAGCAAGTATAAGTTTTTTTTTATAATGCAACAGAGTTGGGTAGCGTGTCTGAGAAACTCTCTATAGTAGCAAGAGGGAAATGTTTAAAACTATGTACAAATTTGTATTTTCATTTGCCCGGACAACAAAATATGCTCTAAAAGGATGGAAGAAGGTATCTGGTCTAATTGATGGAGATATTGGTGCATTATTAGAGTCAAACAAGATGGCTACCAATAACAAGTCGATATCAGTAGTTTATGGCTCTCGTTTAAGCTTAGAGTACACCTTGAATATTTAACCTCTTGGACCATATAACCCAACATAACTGAACAACATTCTCAGCTCTCAACATCAAGTGCAGCAAAAGCAATAGAAGGAGAGGTAAAGTAAGAGGCACAGTGAGCGAAAGAAAATATGGAAGGGTGAGGAGAATGAAATTGGGTTCACAAGGACTAGAAGTCAGCTTTGCTGATGGAAATATGAATGTAAAAGGGGATCCTGCTTATGTGAAAACTTCTAGTGAGGCTAGTTTGAGGAGACTTCAGGTTGATCACATTGATCTGTATTACCAGCATCGCATAGATACACTAGTGTCCCGATTGAAGTCACAGTTAGTCTTTTCCAATATTGATGATATCCCAATTGGTTGATCCACTTAGGTTACTACATTTATTTATTAGCATTTTTGACCTTGTACTATGTAAAGATGTAAGGGAAAAAATGTACTAATCTTCTTGTAATGCTTCTTTATTCTTCTAAATTAGGTGGGTGAACTGAAAAAGCTTGTCGAGGAGGGAAAGATAAAATATATAGGCTTGTCTGAGGCCTCTGCTTCATCAATCAGGAGAGCACATGCTGTTCACCCAATAACTGCAGTCCAATTGGAGTGGTCCTTATGGACAAGAGATGTCGAAGAAGAAATAGTTCCAACCTGCAGGTGAGACATCTACTGCATACTATTTCATTCACCGTTTACGTTCCAACATATTAGTTGGGAATACTAAATGTAATTTTATTTCAGAGAACTTGGCATTGGAATCGTTGCATACAGTCCACTGGGCAGGGGATTCCTGTCCGAAGGGGCAAAGATGGTCGAGAACTTGGATGCTACTGACTTCCGCAAGGTTTGTTAATAGCCAATTTTCCCTGCATCACCATATTATAGTTTTGTTTCTATTCCTTCCTTTTCTTCTTTACCAATTCTAGTTTCATGATTAGCTAAGATATCTTTTGCATTTTGCAGTATATGCCAGGATTTCAACCTGAGAACGTCGAGCACAACAAACTGATATTCGAGCGGGTAAAGGAAATAGCATCAAAGAAAGGATGTACTCCATCTCAGCTTGCTTTGGCGTGGGTTCATCACCAGGGAACCGATGTATGCCCCATACCAGGCACCACTAAAATTGAAAACTTCAACCAGAATATTGGAGCCCTGTCTGTGAAATTGACACCCGAAGAGATGGCTGAACTTGAATCCTTAGCTTTTGCCGGTGCAGTTAAAGGTGGTAGATATGATGGCGTTTCACAGACATGGAAGGACTCAGATACTCCAGCTCTTTCCACCTGGAAAATGTGAACAAATACTTGATTACATGCTTTGTATGTACTAAATGAATAATGGTCAACGTTGGCCTTCTCCTTTGCTTTGATTTGAGTTCACTTTGCAGTTTTGTTTATATAATTAAATGAGAAACTATAGTCTTCACTATATGGTTTTATCAGTTTCCCTTGCCTGATCTCCAACTTTTCTTTGTGATCATGTCAAATTCAATACTGAAGGAATCAGAAAAAAATTTGATCCATATGTGTTTGTGCATGTTGTCATTTGAATTAATAGTACCGGTCAGTCTTTCTCAGAATTTTATTAATCTTGTAATCCTTTAATTTCACACAATATCCTTTCGACAGTTCTTTTCAAAACTCTTAGTACTATTAAACAAACTGTAAATAATAAAGCTCTAATGCCAAGTTGTTAAAACAATGTTGGGATTCGAGGTGAACACCACAAAACCTATTCAGTACAGTTTTATTACTAAATCAACTGGCCGCGGCTGCTGTTGAAATCAAAACCACTTGAATTAAAATGTGATGTTGCTCAAGTGATTGAAGGGGATCCTGCTTATGCTAGAGGTTGTTGTGAGGCTAGCTTGAAGCGTCTTCTGGTGCATCTTTATTATCAACATTATCACGATGAGTCTTCTTCCACATCTCTTTTCCTTGTGATATTCTGTTTAGTCTTATATCGCTTCGAATCCTGTAATCTTTTATTGTATACACTCGAGAGCAACATTTGCATCAGGACCAATTATTTGCACATTCAGTTGAAGTTTAAATAATAATTTATAAACCACAAGTGTGAATGAAGGAAAGATGATTACATTACAGTTAGAAGTTAAAAAACTTGACTAGTTTTTAGAGCAAAAAACTGTTGATGGTCATAAGTAACATATGTATATATGGTACCAAACATACACAACCTTAGTGCTAGCTTACACGAATTGCAATAGATCCTATTGAAACTGATTTTTTCCAAAACAGTTGACTTCTTGCCTTCCTATTCCTCTTTAGGCTATAAATTCATTTTTATTCATCTTTCTTTTCTCTCTTTTCCTTCTCCTCACTTTCTCTCTTCTCCTTCACATACACACGGAGAATTGGGGTTGAACCCTAATCTCTCAACTAACCAAAGCTCTCAAGTAAGAAGAATGATTCTGAAGAGGAGGGGGAACATCCCTTTATAGTCACCTAAGGCGGTGATGGAGGGTTCCATCACCTTCCACTGTCTTTTTCTTCTTTCATCAGATCCAACCAATTTCAACCCACAATCCAACATATTCGAGCTGTCATCTTCATGATCCAATAAACAACATGTCAATTTAGGCTGAAATCCATGATGACATGCCGAAATCCAGCCCAGGTATGTCCTATTACTCTCTGTATTTCAACATCTTGAGGAAGTGGATCTTGGTCAGCTAGGCAGATGCAAAAAGGTGATTGTGTCGAAAGATGACACTATTTGTGATACCCTTGCGTGGGCGGACTTGAGGGGGATGGTGCGAGAGGGGGATGTGATGGCAAAGCTCAATAGGTCTATGGATCCCAAGAGGGGTTGGGCGAGTTACCAAGGGGAGATTATAATCCCACATCGCCTAGGGAAGAGAATGTACTATATATGTACGAGGTTGGATCTACAAAGTACTACGTGTTTTAAAGCCGTACGAGCCTTAGGCCCAAAGCGTACAATATAGTACTCTGTGGATCGAGTCGTGACAGAATGGTATAAGAGCCGGACTTAGCCGAAAGTGTCCCAATGAGGACATTAGGCTTAGGATTGAGCATCCCATCCCGCGATGCTGTTCCCATCCCGTCCCGATTTTTTCGGGTCTTAATGGGATTGAATAATTCCATCCCGATTTTGTCCCATCCCGATCTAGAATGGGATGGGATGGGAAGAAGATTTTCAATCCCGCCAATCCCGAACTATTTTTTCAATATTTATTATTTATTTATTTATTTTAGGATTGCAATATTTGGATGCCCATACAAATTCCCTGATGCATATAACATTTTAGCATCTAAAATTATCAATGTCGTTAGGCTATCAACTCATATTTGAAGACCAATTTGTTTAATTGTATTTAACTAGGGTACATTCGATTTAATTGAAAACTTTGGATACTCAACCTATAATACAATTTAACGGGTTCCTAGTATCATCCCATTTGCAAGGATAGATATGCATAAAAATTAAACTCTGTGAGAGATTCCAATGACAGCTTCATGTACTTATTATGGCATAAGTTACATTATGTTTAATCGATTGCATTTTGGTTTATTATTTCATTTTCAACATGGTTATGTGTAAACATGCAATTTGCTGAAGATCTATTTTAGTTATTGAAATTGCATGGCCAATTTGAAACACGTTGATCCCGTATGAAAGGGATGAGTCTATCTCGTCCCATCCCATCCTGTGCCCACTCCTAGTTGGGCTCCCTTAGGGGCGAGGAGGGGGAGGGTGCGGAAGAGGCCCATGATGGCGAAGCCCAATAGGCCCGTGGATCCCAAAAGGGGTTGTTGATAAGAAAACCATGTGGATTAGGTCATGACACCCTTGTCCTTGATGGGGCTGGTGATAAGAAAGCCATTGAATGATGGGGCTGTTGTTCAGAAAGCCATTGAAGAAAGATGCGAGCAGGTATGTTACTTAGTTATTTGATGGTCACATTATTCCTGTTGTGTTTGCTTTGGATCTTTGGATTCTTGATAGTAGATTATTTGCTTCTATGATTTTGAAGTGTTTGATGGCATAATCCTAGATAATTGATGCCTTGATTCTTTGTTAACAGTTGAGATCTGGTATAGAATTGAGTAATTCTGATTACGACAAAGAGAAGTTACAAGAAAGACTTGCAAAGCTTTCCTGCAGTGTTGTAGTTTTGAAGGTTCTCATGGAGATTGTTTAATTTATTGACACTAGTTTTTTATGTATGGAATTTTACTCAATGCATCAATATTCACTATGAACTTGGTGTGGGCAGATTGGTGGAGCCAGTGAAGCTGAAGTTGGCGAGAAAAAAAATAGAGTTATTGATGCATTAATGCCACCAAGGCAGCTGTTGAAGAGGGCATTGTGCCAAGTATTGTGAAGTTTGCCCTTTCTGGTGGTGTTTTGTATTTCTAATTTATTTATGCTGATAGTATGAGTTTGCAGGTGGCAGTGTTGCTCTTCTTTATGGAGTTTGGTAAATTGCACATTGCCAACATTGACAAGAAAATCGGAGTTGGGATCATTTAGAATGCTCTCAAAGTAATCGGAGAGATGCCAGATGATATAGTAGGTGACCATATGCCTGAAAATGAAGTTGTTGGTGATGATCATGTACAAACAAATGAAACTGAGCAAGAAGAACAACCCCTTCAGCAAGAAGTAGTAGAGCTCAGGTAAGAATGTCTACTAGAGAACATCAACCATCAAAGAAGTACCTTGATTTTGAGTATGCTTTGCTTACAAAAGAAGGTGAGCCAGAAAATTTGCAAGAAGTATTAACTCATAAAGATAACAATAGTTTGATGTAGGCTATGCAAGATAAGATGAGTTCCTTGCATAAGAATGATATTTATGAGTTAGTTGAGATTCCAAAAGGTAGAAAACCTTTGAAGAACAAATAGGTGTACAAGCTAAAAAAGGATGGTGATGGGAAAAATGTGAATTACAAAGCTCGGTTAATGGTGAAAGGCTTTGCACAAAAGAAGGTTTTGTTTAAATTTACGTGCTTTGTTGTTTTTGTGGTATGAGGTTGTTTTGAATATTTTTTGAGTTATTTGTTTGTTTGGTAGAAAGTGGATGTGTAATGGTGGTTTTCAGGTTAGGGTTTAGACTAAATCATGTCTTTGTGTGTAACCATCATGCGTTGTTACTTGTTAGTGTATGTCTCTGTTTAAAGCTATTATGATCAGGCGAGGATGTTAAGTGAGTTTCTTCATTTTTATTTTATAAAAACATATAAAAACTCACAAGTTTATTAAACATACCCCAAAATATTTGCGGTAGACAAACAACATAATTCAACTAAGAAAACAAAGTAAAGAAGAGATAAAGACCATTAAAGCTGTCTTTTTCTTGCAGCTCCATTTAAGTTTGAAGAAAAAACTCTCAAAGAGAGTAAGCAAGCAGCTTTACTCATACACACATACAGAGTGTCGTTTTACAGTTAACAAAGGTTCTTACTCATCTTCAAGTCTTGAAGAATAAGTGGCCTAACAGACTAAAGAAGACATATTTAATTTCAAACACTTTCAACTTCAGAAGCTAAAAATTTAATAAGTCATTTTCCATATGGCAGAAGCAGTTGCAGATGTTTTAGATTCCTCTTTTCATATGCAAGAATATTAAGCAATTTGTAATCAATAAAAAAATTAAAAAATGTAGATTGAAATAGAATAAGATTTATGTTGCTGAGAAACTGTGAACATGATGCCCATGAAATACAATATAAATATTAACAGGATTTAGTACCTTTCTGACATAGGGGGATCCCAGTATACACCATCATATGCTGCTGCAAATCTTGAAGGGTCTACAGTGGCATATTTAATCCATGCTGGAATTCGATCAACCCAAATTCCATCTCCGTGTTTAAACCGGAACTTGACCCTTGAATTGTGTGGAATAGATGGGTTACCACCAGAATCAAGAATCTTTATTGTCCAGACGCCAAATTGGTCCTTTTCCATCTTATGATTGGAGCCATTCCATCCATTAAAGTCTCCAATAAGCTCAGCTTCCCTGCAGTCAGAAAATTATGAAGAAACCTGAAGTTCTCAGCCAATCAATGAACATAAAATGCAACTAACCATGATGAATACAGTGTCATTATTTCCTACTGATTTTATAAAAAAATAACATTTTAACATTATTTCCCACATGGAAGTTAAAATGGATGGGTACCAAGCACAATTGTAACCACTAAAACAGAAATGAAGACATGTTTTCTGTTAAACTAATTCAAATAACAACAAAACCTTTTAAAAAGAGTACCTGATGATTTACGATACTAGCAGTCATTCTCTGAATTTCACGTTCCTCATGATCCGCAAAAAGTTTTGCCTTCATTGCTGCAGCAGCTAGTCCACATTTTGCTGCATTTTTTACTCTCTCAATGGCTAAAGGGGCAGAAAGTGCATGATTTTCGGCAGATGATTCATGCACGTCTAGCTTTTCTTCTGAAACTCAATATCAAAGAAGGAATTCATGGGAGTAAAAGAAAAGATTTTTTGATAAATTAAAAATATAAAAAAATACAAATAAAAATTAAAAAAAACAAAAAGAAAAAACAAAACAAACAAAACAAAACAAAAAATGCCTAAAAGAGATTTCAGACAGAACTTAGCTGATTGAATGTGTACCACCACAACCACTCATAGAGAAATGCTACCTTCTTCATCTGTATACAAAGATTACAACTTCGGTTAAAATGACATTTACAACAATACTTTAATTACCAATTAGCATACACATATAAAGGTGATATGAAAAGAAAACTACCTTCTTCTGGATGGGAGCTCTCAGTAGCATTGTTATTACTAGGAGCAGGTGCTTCAGGTGCAGGAGTAGTGGTAGGGCCAACAGGAAATATTAAATGTCTACTGATCATACTTACAATTGAAGCATATGACTTCTTAACCAACATGTAAGAAAAATATAACAATAAAATAGCAACGCAATGAACATAACCCTTTCATATATTTATAGGTAAAACAGTTACAAAGAATATATACTACATTCTTATATTTATAGGCAAAACTAAGTTTTTATTTAAATCCCGTAATAAATACAACTCTGTGCATTATTAGCGTTTCTAGTGAATCAAGAACTTCTAGCGGTCAGAATACTTGAAAATTAAATCTGTAAATTCATAACATCCATATGAAAATGTTAGCGTTGGTTTGGAGTTCATCCAACAGTTAGATCGTCCTCGAGGCAGAGAACAATGTCACTGATTGAATTTTAGAAATCCATGTATATAAAAGTTTTAGTCGAAATTAGTGAGTTTTCCTCCATTCTCTTTTCATATTTTTTGTTTAGATGAATTTATGTATATAATTTGAATTTTTATACGGAAATAAGTTTGAAAATTTATATTTGGGATGTGTAATGGGGTTGATTTTGTTTAAATTTACGTTCTTTGTTGTTCTTGTGGTATGGGGTTGTTTTGAATATTTTTTGAGTTATTTGTTTGTTTGGTAGAAAGTGGATGTGTAATGGTGGTTTTCAGGTTAGGGTTTAGACTAAATCATGTCTTTGTGTGTAACCATCATGCGTTGTTACTTATTAGTGTATGTCTCTGTTTAAAGCTATTATGATCAGGTGAGGAGGTTAAGTGAGTTTCTTCATTTTTATTTTTATTTTTATTTTTTATTTTTTATAAATCTATGTATTTTTATTTATTCGTAAATATTATTGTAAAAAGAGATTTTTTGGATGACTTGGGTATTAGTATTATTTTGTAAATTCGTATTTGCATTTTTGCGTTATAACTTGAAATGCGTGTTTAGTATGGAATTATATTGTAAACTTGAATTTTATGGTTATGCAAATTGACATGCTAATCCTTATAATGAATAAGTGTGATCCATGCTGTGTTATATAAACTTTATTTCTGAAAATATTATTTGCTTCCCCAAAAGAAAAGGTGAATATTTTGGTCAATGTGTTTATGGTTGATAAAGTGTCAGCGTAAAAGAGTCTTGAGAATTATTTGATTTTTATGCTCTTTTCCACAACTCCGAAAAAAAAATGAAAAATGTGTTTTGTATATAGACTTGCTTGTATACGTGTTATATAATTTTGGTATACAGACTTGCTTGCATATCGGGTATGCCGTTACATGTGAGTTCGGTAGTACGTGTAGTATTTAGGAAATGCTTGCCATGGATCGAACTTTGAGTGAGATGACATGTTCTTCGATGTGATACCCCACTTGGAACATGTACACTCTGAGTGATTTCGAATGCAAGGAAGACACATTTGGGTGAGGTGTGTTCGGCACAAGGAGGGTAGTACGATTGTGGAAAAGAAACGAGATTTTATGCATGTGCATGATTGCCTTAATGGAAGAAACTAAATGCTCATTCTGAGAACTACATGTATTTCTTAAGGTAAAATGTATTTTTTGTTGACATTTAAATAATGATGATTATGAGTATGGTATGTATTTATTTGAAAATAAATTGTATTTATGAGGACCAATAAATTAGTAATTTTATTCATTTATATGTAAACGTTTCGTGTAGAATGGTAAGTCTACTAACAATTTTTTTTAGGTCAGATTTACTACGTTCGACCTTCACTTTGTAAGTTTTGGTAAAATAAATGTATATTTTAAGCATGATTAAACTTAGTAGTATGAAATGTTTGCCTCATTGGGGAACTACAAGACTTTGAGTGTTATTTTTTTGTTTATGAAAATTTAATGTTAAAACATGTAACCATTTTATTTATAAGGATGAAGATTATTCATACCAGCTACCTTGCTGACCCAAGTAAGTTTACGTTTCTTGAATACGTTCTTATTGGAATATAGCCATTTAGCCTTTCACAGGTTAGAAAGTCATTGAGATGGTGATATGAGAGGTTTACTTGTGAGACAAAATCTCCAAAGAGTTAACTTAGTTAAAATTTTTGTTGTTGTTAATTTATTTAATATTTCTGTTGTTAAATTTTGACGTACCAAATTTTGAGGAAGCAAATAATCCTAATCCTACGTGAATATAAAGATTTTCATTTCCTCAAAAATCGGAGCGCGACACAGTTGATGTGTTACGTTTGAATACTGCAGGCAAATATCCCATTCTAGTCAATTAAGATGGTTTTCGTATTGCATTTGAATATAGCAAGCAAATATCTCTTTCCCTAGCCCACTCCCTCAGACATTTAGAAAAGGTGCATTTATATTCAATTATTTTCGCATTAAAGGGTGTATTTGTCATTGGTAGCTTTGATGTAACCGCTATGAGCCTATAAAATGGCACACAGTAGTAGTACCTCAACAAATTCAATACCAAAAGATCGGAGAAGAAAAGAAAAACATAAGAGAAAGAGAGAGAGAGAGATGGCAGGATCAATAAGGAGAATGAAATTGGGTTCACAGGGAATGGAAGTCTCAGCCCAGGGACTTGGTTGCATGGGGATGTCAGCCTTTTATGGACCTCCAAAGCCAGACTCAGACATGATTGCTCTAATCCACCATGCTGTCCAAAAGGGTGTTACTATGTTGGACACCTCTAACGCGTATGGCCCTTTCACAAATGAAATACTCTTGGGGAAGGCTTTGCAAGGTGGAGTTAGGGAGAAGGTGGAACTAGCTACCAAGTTTGGAATCAACTTTGCTGATGGTAAAATGGTTATCAAGGGGGATCCTGCTTATGTGAGAGCTTGTTGCGAGGCTAGCTTGGAGAGGCTTCAGGTTGATTGTATTGATCTCTATTATCAACATCGTGTCGATACCAGTGTTCCCATTGAAGTCACGGTTAGTCTCTACTTCTATCTTCCTTTCATTTCCATTTTTTTCTTTTTTGAATCATATATTGCGCTGCATCCTGTAAACTTGATGTGCAAATCTCAAGACCTTTCCAAAGTTTAACAACTTCTCAGTGATAGACTGATAGGCTACACGAGCATAAATGTTGTCATAAACAAAGCATAAATGGTGTCATAAACAAAGCATAAACGTTTGTTTTTGGAAGTCAGCGGTGCTTTGTAAGTTAAAATAAGGGTTTAAAACTTCAGTGATAAAAGTTTATACTGAGAAGTACAGAATTGTTGAATATTGTAACATGCTTAATTATTTAATTCAAGTAATAGTTCTTTAACATGTCACTACCCTTGGTGCGATCTAATTCATTCCTAACACTAGCCATTGTAGCTGATCATCATTTGTTAAATATCAACAAATCCATGTTTATCTCAAATTCTGAGCAAATGATGCATAACACTTTGTTTGATTATCATAAACCAGATCTATAATACACAGCAAGTATAAGTTTTTTTTTATAATGCAACAGAGTTGGGTAGCGTGTCTGAGAAACTCTCTATAGTAGCAAGAGGGAAATGTTTAAAACTATGTACAAATTTGTATTTTCATTTGCCCGGACAACAAAATATGCTCTAAAAGGATGGAAGAAGGTATCTGGTCTAATTGATGGAGATATTGGTGCATTATTAGAGTCAAACAAGATGGCTACCAATAACAAGTCGATATCAGTAGTTTATGGCTCTCGTTTAAGCTTAGAGTACACCTTGAATATTTAACCTCTTGGACCATATAACCCAACATAACTGAACAACATTCTCAGCTCTCAACATCAAGTGCAGCAAAAGCAATAGAAGGAGAGGTAAAGTAAGAGGCACAGTGAGCGAAAGAAAATATGGAAGGGTGAGGAGAATGAAATTGGGTTCACAAGGACTAGAAGTCAGCTTTGCTGATGGAAATATGAATGTAAAAGGGGATCCTGCTTATGTGAAAACTTCTAGTGAGGCTAGTTTGAGGAGACTTCAGGTTGATCACATTGATCTGTATTACCAGCATCGCATAGATACACTAGTGTCCCGATTGAAGTCACAGTTAGTCTTTTCCAATATTGATGATATCCCAATTGGTTGATCCACTTAGGTTACTACATTTATTTATTAGCATTTTTGACCTTGTACTATGTAAAGATGTAAGGGAAAAAATGTACTAATCTTCTTGTAATGCTTCTTTATTCTTCTAAATTAGGTGGGTGAACTGAAAAAGCTTGTCGAGGAGGGAAAGATAAAATATATAGGCTTGTCTGAGGCCTCTGCTTCATCAATCAGGAGAGCACATGCTGTTCACCCAATAACTGCAGTCCAATTGGAGTGGTCCTTATGGACAAGAGATGTCGAAGAAGAAATAGTTCCAACCTGCAGGTGAGACATCTACTGCATACTATTTCATTCACCGTTTACGTTCCAACATATTAGTTGGGAATACTAAATGTAATTTTATTTCAGAGAACTTGGCATTGGAATCGTTGCATACAGTCCACTGGGCAGGGGATTCCTGTCCGAAGGGGCAAAGATGGTCGAGAACTTGGATGCTACTGACTTCCGCAAGGTTTGTTAATAGCCAATTTTCCCTGCATCACCATATTATAGTTTTGTTTCTATTCCTTCCTTTTCTTCTTTACCAATTCTAGTTTCATGATTAGCTAAGATATCTTTTGCATTTTGCAGTATATGCCAGGATTTCAACCTGAGAACGTCGAGCACAACAAACTGATATTCGAGCGGGTAAAGGAAATAGCATCAAAGAAAGGATGTACTCCATCTCAGCTTGCTTTGGCGTGGGTTCATCACCAGGGAACCGATGTATGCCCCATACCAGGCACCACTAAAATTGAAAACTTCAACCAGAATATTGGAGCCCTGTCTGTGAAATTGACACCCGAAGAGATGGCTGAACTTGAATCCTTAGCTTTTGCCGGTGCAGTTAAAGGTGGTAGATATGATGGCGTTTCACAGACATGGAAGGACTCAGATACTCCAGCTCTTTCCACCTGGAAAATGTGAACAAATACTTGATTACATGCTTTGTATGTACTAAATGAATAATGGTCAACGTTGGCCTTCTCCTTTGCTTTGATTTGAGTTCACTTTGCAGTTTTGTTTATATAATTAAATGAGAAACTATAGTCTTCACTATATGGTTTTATCAGTTTCCCTTGCCTGATCTCCAACTTTTCTTTGTGATCATGTCAAATTCAATACTGAAGGAATCAGAAAAAAATTTGATCCATATGTGTTTGTGCATGTTGTCATTTGAATTAATAGTACCGGTCAGTCTTTCTCAGAATTTTATTAATCTTGTAATCCTTTAATTTCACACAATATCCTTTCGACAGTTCTTTTCAAAACTCTTAGTACTATTAAACAAACTGTAAATAATAAAGCTCTAATGCCAAGTTGTTAAAACAATGTTGGGATTCGAGGTGAACACCACAAAACCTATTCAGTACAGTTTTATTACTAAATCAACTGGCCGCGGCTGCTGTTGAAATCAAAACCACTTGAATTAAAATGTGATGTTGCTCAAGTGATTGAAGGGGATCCTGCTTATGCTAGAGGTTGTTGTGAGGCTAGCTTGAAGCGTCTTCTGGTGCATCTTTATTATCAACATTATCACGATGAGTCTTCTTCCACATCTCTTTTCCTTGTGATATTCTGTTTAGTCTTATATCGCTTCGAATCCTGTAATCTTTTATTGTATACACTCGAGAGCAACATTTGCATCAGGACCAATTATTTGCACATTCAGTTGAAGTTTAAATAATAATTTATAAACCACAAGTGTGAATGAAGGAAAGATGATTACATTACAGTTAGAAGTTAAAAAACTTGACTAGTTTTTAGAGCAAAAAACTGTTGATGGTCATAAGTAACATATGTATATATGGTACCAAACATACACAACCTTAGTGCTAGCTTACACGAATTGCAATAGATCCTATTGAAACTGATTTTTTCCAAAACAGTTGACTTCTTGCCTTCCTATTCCTCTTTAGGCTATAAATTCATTTTTATTCATCTTTCTTTTCTCTCTTTTCCTTCTCCTCACTTTCTCTCTTCTCCTTCACATACACACGGAGAATTGGGGTTGAACCCTAATCTCTCAACTAACCAAAGCTCTCAAGTAAGAAGAATGATTCTGAAGAGGAGGGGGAACATCCCTTTATAGTCACCTAAGGCGGTGATGGAGGGTTCCATCACCTTCCACTGTCTTTTTCTTCTTTCATCAGATCCAACCAATTTCAACCCACAATCCAACATATTCGAGCTGTCATCTTCATGATCCAATAAACAACATGTCAATTTAGGCTGAAATCCATGATGACATGCCGAAATCCAGCCCAGGTATGTCCTATTACTCTCTGTATTTCAACATCTTGAGGAAGTGGATCTTGGTCAGCTAGGCAGATGCAAAAAGGTGATTGTGTCGAAAGATGACACTATTTGTGATACCCTTGCGTGGGCGGACTTGAGGGGGATGGTGCGAGAGGGGGATGTGATGGCAAAGCTCAATAGGTCTATGGATCCCAAGAGGGGTTGGGCGAGTTACCAAGGGGAGATTATAATCCCACATCGCCTAGGGAAGAGAATGTACTATATATGTACGAGGTTGGATCTACAAAGTACTACGTGTTTTAAAGCCGTACGAGCCTTAGGCCCAAAGCGTACAATATAGTACTCTGTGGATCGAGTCGTGACAGAATGGTATAAGAGCCGGACTTAGCCGAAAGTGTCCCAATGAGGACATTAGGCTTAGGATTGAGCATCCCATCCCGCGATGCTGTTCCCATCCCGTCCCGATTTTTTCGGGTCTTAATGGGATTGAATAATTCCATCCCGATTTTGTCCCATCCCGATCTAGAATGGGATGGGATGGGAAGAAGATTTTCAATCCCGCCAATCCCGAACTATTTTTTCAATATTTATTATTTATTTATTTATTTTAGGATTGCAATATTTGGATGCCCATACAAATTCCCTGATGCATATAACATTTTAGCATCTAAAATTATCAATGTCGTTAGGCTATCAACTCATATTTGAAGACCAATTTGTTTAATTGTATTTAACTAGGGTACATTCGATTTAATTGAAAACTTTGGATACTCAACCTATAATACAATTTAACGGGTTCCTAGTATCATCCCATTTGCAAGGATAGATATGCATAAAAATTAAACTCTGTGAGAGATTCCAATGACAGCTTCATGTACTTATTATGGCATAAGTTACATTATGTTTAATCGATTGCATTTTGGTTTATTATTTCATTTTCAACATGGTTATGTGTAAACATGCAATTTGCTGAAGATCTATTTTAGTTATTGAAATTGCATGGCCAATTTGAAACACGTTGATCCCGTCCCGAACTCGTTTGGGATGGGACGAGGTCGGGATGGGGTTTATCTCATCCCGTCCCGATCCCGTATGAAAGGGATGAGTCTATCTCGTCCCATCCCATCCTGTGCCCACTCCTAGTTGGGCTCCCTTAGGGGCGAGGAGGGGGAGGGTGCGGAAGAGGCCCATGATGGCGAAGCCCAATAGGCCCGTGGATCCCAAAAGGGGTTGTTGATAAGAAAACCATGTGGATTAGGTCATGACACCCTTGTCCTTGATGGGGCTGGTGATAAGAAAGCCATTGAATGATGGGGCTGTTGTTCAGAAAGCCATTGAAGAAAGATGCGAGCAGGTATGTTACTTAGTTATTTGATGGTCACATTATTCCTGTTGTGTTTGCTTTGGATCTTTGGATTCTTGATAGTAGATTATTTGCTTCTATGATTTTGAAGTGTTTGATGGCATAATCCTAGATAATTGATGCCTTGATTCTTTGTTAACAGTTGAGATCTGGTATAGAATTGAGTAATTCTGATTACGACAAAGAGAAGTTACAAGAAAGACTTGCAAAGCTTTCCTGCAGTGTTGTAGTTTTGAAGGTTCTCATGGAGATTGTTTAATTTATTGACACTAGTTTTTTATGTATGGAATTTTACTCAATGCATCAATATTCACTATGAACTTGGTGTGGGCAGATTGGTGGAGCCAGTGAAGCTGAAGTTGGCGAGAAAAAAAATAGAGTTATTGATGCATTAATGCCACCAAGGCAGCTGTTGAAGAGGGCATTGTGCCAAGTATTGTGAAGTTTGCCCTTTCTGGTGGTGTTTTGTATTTCTAATTTATTTATGCTGATAGTATGAGTTTGCAGGTGGCAGTGTTGCTCTTCTTTATGGAGTTTGGTAAATTGCACATTGCCAACATTGACAAGAAAATCGGAGTTGGGATCATTTAGAATGCTCTCAAAGTAATCGGAGAGATGCCAGATGATATAGTAGGTGACCATATGCCTGAAAATGAAGTTGTTGGTGATGATCATGTACAAACAAATGAAACTGAGCAAGAAGAACAACCCCTTCAGCAAGAAGTAGTAGAGCTCAGGTAAGAATGTCTACTAGAGAACATCAACCATCAAAGAAGTACCTTGATTTTGAGTATGCTTTGCTTACAAAAGAAGGTGAGCCAGAAAATTTGCAAGAAGTATTAACTCATAAAGATAACAATAGTTTGATGTAGGCTATGCAAGATAAGATGAGTTCCTTGCATAAGAATGATATTTATGAGTTAGTTGAGATTCCAAAAGGTAGAAAACCTTTGAAGAACAAATAGGTGTACAAGCTAAAAAAGGATGGTGATGGGAAAAATGTGAATTACAAAGCTCGGTTAATGGTGAAAGGCTTTGCACAAAAGAAGGTTTTGTTTAAATTTACGTGCTTTGTTGTTTTTGTGGTATGAGGTTGTTTTGAATATTTTTTGAGTTATTTGTTTGTTTGGTAGAAAGTGGATGTGTAATGGTGGTTTTCAGGTTAGGGTTTAGACTAAATCATGTCTTTGTGTGTAACCATCATGCGTTGTTACTTGTTAGTGTATGTCTCTGTTTAAAGCTATTATGATCAGGCGAGGATGTTAAGTGAGTTTCTTCATTTTTATTTTATAAAAACATATAAAAACTCACAAGTTTATTAAACATACCCCAAAATATTTGCGGTAGACAAACAACATAATTCAACTAAGAAAACAAAGTAAAGAAGAGATAAAGACCATTAAAGCTGTCTTTTTCTTGCAGCTCCATTTAAGTTTGAAGAAAAAACTCTCAAAGAGAGTAAGCAAGCAGCTTTACTCATACACACATACAGAGTGTCGTTTTACAGTTAACAAAGGTTCTTACTCATCTTCAAGTCTTGAAGAATAAGTGGCCTAACAGACTAAAGAAGACATATTTAATTTCAAACACTTTCAACTTCAGAAGCTAAAAATTTAATAAGTCATTTTCCATATGGCAGAAGCAGTTGCAGATGTTTTAGATTCCTCTTTTCATATGCAAGAATATTAAGCAATTTGTAATCAATAAAAAAATTAAAAAATGTAGATTGAAATAGAATAAGATTTATGTTGCTGAGAAACTGTGAACATGATGCCCATGAAATACAATATAAATATTAACAGGATTTAGTACCTTTCTGACATAGGGGGATCCCAGTATACACCATCATATGCTGCTGCAAATCTTGAAGGGTCTACAGTGGCATATTTAATCCATGCTGGAATTCGATCAACCCAAATTCCATCTCCGTGTTTAAACCGGAACTTGACCCTTGAATTGTGTGGAATAGATGGGTTACCACCAGAATCAAGAATCTTTATTGTCCAGACGCCAAATTGGTCCTTTTCCATCTTATGATTGGAGCCATTCCATCCATTAAAGTCTCCAATAAGCTCAGCTTCCCTGCAGTCAGAAAATTATGAAGAAACCTGAAGTTCTCAGCCAATCAATGAACATAAAATGCAACTAACCATGATGAATACAGTGTCATTATTTCCTACTGATTTTATAAAAAAATAACATTTTAACATTATTTCCCACATGGAAGTTAAAATGGATGGGTACCAAGCACAATTGTAACCACTAAAACAGAAATGAAGACATGTTTTCTGTTAAACTAATTCAAATAACAACAAAACCTTTTAAAAAGAGTACCTGATGATTTACGATACTAGCAGTCATTCTCTGAATTTCACGTTCCTCATGATCCGCAAAAAGTTTTGCCTTCATTGCTGCAGCAGCTAGTCCACATTTTGCTGCATTTTTTACTCTCTCAATGGCTAAAGGGGCAGAAAGTGCATGATTTTCGGCAGATGATTCATGCACGTCTAGCTTTTCTTCTGAAACTCAATATCAAAGAAGGAATTCATGGGAGTAAAAGAAAAGATTTTTTGATAAATTAAAAATATAAAAAATACAAATAAAAATTAAAAAAAACAAAAAGAAAAAACAAAACAAAACAAAACAAACAAACAAAAATGCCTAAAAGAGATTTCAGACAGAACTTAGCTGATTGAATGTGTACCACCACAACCACTCATAGAGAAATGCTACCTTCTTCATCTGTATACAAAGATTACAACTTCGGTTAAAATGACATTTACAACAATACTTTAATTACCAATTAGCATACACATATAAAGGTGATATGAAAAGAAAACTACCTTCTTCTGGATGGGAGCTCTCAGTAGCATTGTTATTACTAGGAGCAGGTGCTTCAGGTGCAGGAGTAGTGGTAGGGCCAACAGGAAATATTAAATGTCTACTGATCATACTTACAATTGAAGCATATGACTTCTTAACCAGCATGTAAGAAAAATATAACAATAAAATAGCAACGCAATGAACATAACCCTTTCATATATTTATAGGTAAAACAGTTACAAAGAATATATACTACATTCTTCTATTCTTCTATAACAACAAGACTGATCCAAAGAACATATACCACATTCAGATATATATACATCCAAGTATAGCACATCGGCAGCCACTTCAAACCTGTGGACAATGATCAAATAAGGAAACAACTATTATCACTGATGGCATACAAAACACATCCTAGTTATTATCACTTTAAAAAACTCACCGCTAATGTGCCTCAGATCCACCAGATCCATTGTTTTGATCAGTTAGTCTCCTCACTGCTTGCATCATCATGGCCATATCCTCCTTCATTTTATTCATTTCATCACTGGCCACTTTTTTGTAGTCTGCCAACTCTTGTTTTGCTTCCGCAGCCTCTTTCCTTGCAATCTCAATCTCTCAGCTTGCTTCTTCTATAGCTTGAGATCCAAAGCGACTACTCGTACCGTTTTCAGATGTTGGCGTGATCCCATGTCCCCTACAACGTACACGTCCAGGTCTGTCTGGCCCGAATACTTGAGTAAAAATGTGGTCATCATCTAAGGAGTTTAATCCCTCCTCTCGTTGCACAATAAGATTTTTAATCTCTTCCTACATTTAGAGACACATTTAGTTAGTGAATATGAAATATAAATGGTAATGGATACCAACAATTTAAATTGAAAATAATACTGACCGCCTTTCTTTGAGTGGATACATCTGAATATGATCCATCTTTGCTTGTATAAGCAAGCTCAAACATCCTAATACGAGATGGACGAACTCCTGTCTTTTTCATCTGACAACAATAGAAAACGTACACAAATGAGTAAATATATTTCTTACTAAGTTGATATTCAAATCGAAAATTTCAAATATTTTGTACTTAACCTCTTCATCCTCAAGTATGGCAAAGGATTTTCTACCTGCATGATGAAGCATTTGTTGTGTGTCACGCCTTTCTTTATTTTTATCACACAATTCCTGAATTTATTAAAAACGGATTCGAAAAACTATATCATCAAGAATTAAGGTATGGCTAGTACGTAGAGAATCAAGTGTGATATTAAGGTTTAGGTACATACCTTAACCTTTGGCGTTCCCCAATGTTCTTTTATCAACCATTTCCAATCTTCTTCTTTTACAAATGGTGGTCGATTTCGAAGTCGTTCTTCATCTGTCTCATGTGTATCATAATAGTTCTTCTTCAAATCAGATCGATAGTCCCTCCATTTTTTCCCCATTTCCTTCATTAACAACTTCTTCACTTCTGGATCATCCCCTATGTCAAACTTCTCCTGAATAAAAGAAGACATTTGATCAAATCTAGCATATGTGACCAATATATATATATATATATATATATATATATATATATATACACACACATATTATAATGATTAGATATATACGTACCAATAACGATTCAAGCATTTTGACCTTTACATCTTTGTCAAGTTTTCTCCATGATGGTGCATCAATAGATGTAATTTGCATGTTTCGAATGACAATTCCTTGTTGAGACGCACATAATGACCTGTGCTCTCCTATTACACGATGTCTGTCGTCAAATTCCAGACTCAGTTTTGATCCTTTTGGTAGAATTGCTACCTTCTGTCCCAATGCTCGTCCACGTGCTTTCCTATTCATGTTGCTACCTATGTAAAGGAAATTATTAATGTTAAAAATTGTAAAATTTAAGTACAATTCTATAAGAAAAATGGAGCTTTATATTGTTTAGAGTGAGTAAAAATACCAGAAGAACTTGACTCAACATTATGGGATGACTCCTCTGACCTATCATTTGTCGGTGGTTTTGGCGCTATACCTGAAAATGCACAAAAAGTGAGCTAGTGCCATAACATAATAATAATAATACATTATAACATTTGATGACTATTCAATTGCCATATTTCAAACATCAACTCTCTTATTTTCTTTTCCTTTTTTTTTTTTGGTGTTATTTCTGACAATGGAATTGTTTCCATTGGCAAATCAGCTCTATTCCATGCAACATGATCCACATCATCACTTGGTGCACAAGTGATTGATGTATCTCCTAGTACTAGGGGCTGCAATGCATCTATTTCATCGACTGTTGCCTCGTCTTCATGTTCTGGCACGACATAAAATTCACGTGGTACAGCTTTTGTCACAACTAGCCATCTCGATCTTGCATTGTCTCTAACATAGAAAACTTGTGCACACTGGCTTGCTAAGACGAATGGTTCATTTGTTTGAAATATTCGTTGGGAATTAACACTTACAAAACCATGTCTATCCCTTTCAATACCTCGTCCAGGACTATGGATATCTCTCCAATCACACTTGAACAAGACAACACGATTTCCTCCTAAATATTGCAATTCAACAACATCAATAAGAACTCCATAATAATTCAATCTATCAACTCCATTATCTCCATTAACAACCACACCACTATTTTGTGTTTTTAACCTAGCTTCCCGACTTTTCGTGTGAAACTTAAATCCATTGACAACATAACCACTCCATGACAATACTACTTTGTTAGGTCCACGAGCTAATGGGCGCAACTGTTCGATCGATTCATGACTAGTTGTTTGACATAATTCAATCACCTAAGCAATGAAAAATACCAATTATGTTATGAACAATATTCTTAATATGATTGTTGATGATGAATAAGGTCTAAGTTCCTTACACGAGACTCAAACCACTTTGGAAATTGTCGACGATGAATAAGGTCTAAGTTCCTTGAATGTGTATGTTTTAAGATATTTTTATGTTCCCTGCAAATAAGTAACATATGTTAGATAATTTGGTGACTTAAAAACAAACGAGTAGTGTAGATAATAATTTCTTACTCAATAAAAGGTGTCACATTTTCACAATTTTGCAAGATGTACCAATGTGCCTGAGTCCATTCTTCCATAGTCAACTCTTTCACATCTGATTTTCCCAAACCACGTCCCTTTGTTGAAAATATAGAAAGTCCCCCTTGATGTTGGTCACCAGAGCCATCAAAGTTCCTAGGAACTTTATTAAACTTTGTTTCTATATCATGCAAGTACCTTGAACAAAAATTCATACACTCTTCTAGAATGTAACCTTCAGCAATTGATCCTTCCGGTAGACTTTTGTTCCGGACATATGACTTCAAGGTGTGTAAGTACCTACATTTGGAAGTATAAGTATAGTTCTCAAACAAGGCCTATTTGTGGGTAATTGCAACAATGAAATATATGTACCTCTCAATGGGATACATCCAACGGTATTGAACAGGACCAGCAATCTTGACTTCATTTGCCAAGTGGATCGGTAAGTGTACCATCACATCAAAAAATGATGGTGGAAATAACATCTCTAAACGACACAACGTAATTGCAACATTCCTTTCTATTCTCTTCAGTTCCTCAACTTGAAGAGTTTTTGAGCATAAATCAACGAATAAACTACTCAAACCGAGCAAGGCATCACACACATCATCTGGCAATATGCCTCGAATAGCAAGTGGAAGTAGTCGTTGGAGAAGAACATGACAATCATGACTTTTTAGGCCAATTAACCTTTTTTCTTTTAAGTTAACACATCTGGATATGTTTGAAGAAAACCATCTGGAACCTTGATATCTTTCAAGATTTGTAACACACGACTCTTCTCATCGGATGACAAAGTATAACGGGCGGGAGGGAGTAAATAAGTGTTCTCATCTTTCTTAATTGGATGTAACTCTTCTCTAAGCTTTAAATGTTGCAAATCCAAACGGGAATTGAGATTATCCTTTGTTTTTGTCGAAACTCCTAGCAATGTCGCAATCACATTATCGCACACATTTTTCTCAATATGCATAACATCTAGATTGTGCCGAATAAGCAAATTTTTCCAGTACGGAAGATCAAAGAATATACTTTTTTTTTTCCAATTATGATGCTCGCTTCCCTCGGCTTGTTTCTTCCCCTTGCCAAATGTTATTTGGTCTACGTCTTGCATTTGCTCGAGAATATCATCACCTGACATAAACAATGGTGGAGGTCTTAGTTCTTTATTACCATCAAAGTCGCGTTTGTTATCACGCCATTTATGATCCGGTGGTAAGAATCTTCGATGACACATATAACATTGTTTCTTTCCATACACTAATCTCTTCGAACATGTCTCCACGTTACAAACTGGGCATGCTAAACGTCCTTTAGTGCTCCATCCTGAGAGAACTGCATAACCTGGAAAGTCACTAATAGTCTATAACAAGGTTGCCCTCATTTGGAAGGTTGTCTTACTGGATGCATCAAATGTATCCACGCCTTCTTCCCATAATTCTTTTAACTCATCAATTAATGGTTGTAAGTAAATATCAATGTCATTTCCAGGAGCTTTCTCTCCCGGAATAAGCAGAGACAAAATCATATTTGTTTGTTTCATGCATATCCATGGGGGCAAATTATATGGTATCAAAACAACAGGCCACATGCTATATGATAGACTCATGTTGCTGAACGAATTGAAGCCGTCACTTGCCAATCAAGTCTCACATTTCTCGGTTCAACACTAAAGTCAGGATACAATTGATCAAAATGTTTCCAAGCTTCTGAATCTGCAGGATGTGCTAGATTGTCATCTCTAATACAGTTATCATGGTGCCACTTCATTTCAGAAGCAATTTTGGAAGACATGAACATTTTCTAAAGCCTTGGTTTTAAAGGAAAGTGGCGCAAAATCTTTCGTGAGACTCGTTTCCTCTTATTAGAATATCCAGTAGACTCTTCATCATCATCATTATCTCCACAATCAATTTTTTTCCACCTCGATTCTCCACAAGTTGGGCAATACTCTGCGTAAGCATGTTCTTTGCGAAATAAAACACAATCATTGATGCACGCATCTATCTTATCATATGAATACCCAAGATCTTGAATAATCTTTTTAGCCTCGTAGTAGGACTTTGGTAGCGTCTCACCTTTAGGAAAAAAACTTTCTTTAACTCCTTAAGCAACATGGTAAAGGCTTTGTTATTCATTCCCCCAACACATTTAATATGTAAAAGTTTTAAGATGAAAGACAATAAAGAAATGTCGCACCCAGGATATATGCTAGTCTTGGCATTTTGAATGACCCTCAAAATTCTTTCAGCCTCATTTTGTGGTCCTGTACTGCTAGTAGTCTCTGTCTCATATCTTTGATCTTTGACATTCTTCATGATTAAACTCTGGAAAAGTATCCTTTATCAACGCGTTTATTTCATCACATTCAACCTCATTATCAAGCTCTAACTCGTCATCCTCCACTGCCTGTAGGTAAGCATGTCTATCTTCACCACGAAAGTCCCAATAGTGTAAACCAAGAAGTATGCTGCTTATGGTCAAATCTTCTCTAACTTCATCCCTTGTCTTTAGACGACCATTGAAACACTTTCTCATGGGCAATATATGAGGTTCCCAGATTTTGTGTGCTGAAACGCAAAATCAAGAAAATTTTCCACTCCTCTTTTATAGTTGGGGTCTAAACGATTCCCAATATCCATCCAGCTTTTGTCCAAACGTGGCATTAAATCCCTATCATGTTTTTTACATATCAAAGTGAAACTGAAAAAATTAAGTAAAATAAAAAGAGATAAATGTATTAAAAAATGATAACTAAATAAAACCTAAAGAAAAAGTTGGCTTTAATCATGTAAAGAGCAACCAGTGCATAACATAAAATTTCCCATGGGGGGTTTCTATTGTGGACTAGGATTTGTTCGATATAAGGTAATGGTGAAAGTATTTAAGATGATGACAACGAAAGTTCGTTAAAACATCTGTTGTTTTAATATAATACGGCAAATTCAACCATTAATTATGGATGCATGTACAAAAGTGCAATACAAATATTCACATAGGTAACTTTCTCATGCAAAGACAACGATAACCCCCAAAAAAATTATCTTCAACTCTGATGAACACTACCTTATAATAACACAATCCAAGAAACAACTATCTTACCTCATTAACATTACCTTATTATTACCTTAAAACGAATACAACCCTAAAGAACTTTACTTCTTATGCACGTATGTAAGATGACAATAACCGCGAAACTTATCTGACCTTTATCACTATTACCTTATAACTAGTGCATCAATGGTCCAGGAAGAACATAATGCCTAAATGAACACGAGAAATTGATATGTTTTTACTTTTGATAGTCAATTTATTGGTTTCCTCTTTTGTCACAGTAACCAACTTTTGCAAAAAAAGATTTCTATTGAGCATGGTTATGATTCATGGTGGTATCTTATCATTAATGGTTATTTATTTCTGAAGATAATTATAAAGGTGATAACATTTATATTATAACAGCTTTTATGTTAAACAGAGATTGTTGTTAATAACACCCCACTCTTTAGATACGAACCACCATAATTTCTAGCTGTATGCAAAAGGTACAAGTATCACTTCTCAATAAGCACCCACCTAAAGTTGGATTTGACAAAGCATTCTCTTTCTTTAACCATTTACCATAAGTGTTCTCAACTCAAACCAGCAATAATGCTAGAGAGAGGCTTTTGGTTTTTTTACCTAATCTTGCACTCCGAACTCCTTCCCACTTCAAATAGTTGGTTAAAGATTGCTAAATTTGTTAATGTGAGCCTTGCACAGAGTAATACTCGGCCGAGCAAGAAATTCCCAACTCAAAGCAAGAAGACCCAAAAATGACATTTCACCACCCCCTACCGAAATAGGCAATACATACTCTGTATCACCAGTGACCCTGATGTATGAGCACCAGTAAGTCTAACGAAGTATGACTCTATCACTTGAAAACACCAACAGACCAACTTTGGCTACTCTGACCAAGCTCTCTCACCCCTAGTCTATGGCATTAAACCCCTGACCCACTCAGTACTCGCTTGGTGTGGCTGGCCGAGATATAACTAATCTCCATGAGGGTAACAACTGAGAACTGATTGATTGATATGGCAACATACAATGTAGAACTCTCGTAAGAGGAGGCTCCTGTTAAGAAGTTCCTTTCTTACAAAGAGATGATGAAGCTATACTCCCAAAAACAAAACCATCTCAACTTAGTAACATACAAAGATTTGCACTCAGACATGTGTGTATTCGTGGAATTTGCACTCAGACATGTGTTGCATATACTAGCATATCATTCTATGTTACCCATTTTTCCAAAAACCAAAAACCAAAAAGCTTTAGTTGTCACAACCAACTTTGGTGGATAATTCTGAAGACTGCAAGGTCATACCAATGATGCACGAAACATAACCAACATACCGTAAAAGCCAAATTGTAACAAACCACATTATAGATAGATTTCCATTATGCAATAAGTATGTTCACAGCAAAATGATTAATTAAATAAGAACAGAAGTTAGTACCAAAAACCAAAAACCAAAAACCAAAAACCAATCGAAACCGATTACAAAAGAACGATTCATCAAAAACCAAA
The DNA here is from genome assembly GCA_003290165.1 of Berberis thunbergii. Taxonomy (NCBI): domain Eukaryota; kingdom Viridiplantae; phylum Streptophyta; class Magnoliopsida; order Ranunculales; family Berberidaceae; genus Berberis; species Berberis thunbergii. The sequence goes on along the minus strand of QNQO01004323.1, from coordinate 191 downwards.
ACCCTATATTTGGAAATCATCAAATCGAGATTCGATTGTACCTTGATCTTTTCTCTTAGGTTGCTATTCGAATGTTCTTGAATGAGTACCACCACCACCACCACCACAGTATTCGACAGATTTCAACAGAGAGACAGAGAGCGAAGGAGGGAAGACGGAATGAGCGAAGTCACGAAGCGCTAAGGAGAGGA
>QNQO01004322.1:0-28994 GCA_003290165.1 Berberis thunbergii | reverse complement strand
TGTCGCAGGCCTGCGTGTGCTGATTTGGCTGCGAAACTGATATTGCGGGTGCTGTCCGGGTTGTGTTTTTAGTTTTTTACTTTGGCTTTCATGCGGGTAACGTCGTAATGTACCCCCGTAGCATTGTAAATCATTTTTTGTGATAAGTAATTAAGGTCTGGCATTCAAAAAAAAAAAAAAAACCCCACAAACATCACATTTTAATTGAGAATTTTTTTAAGGTTGGTTACTAAGAAAAATAAGTTAGTAGAAGGGTCACATTCCTTCAAAGAGAGGGACTCTCTACTGGAATATAAATGTCCCAGTAATTTCTATCTAACATTTAGGAAATTGCTTTGAATGAAATTAAAAAAAAATGAAACATACCTATAACAACATTCAACCAAATTAAACATACCCATCACAACATGCAACCATATTTCTTTAGGATGAAAACACAAAAGTGAAAAATCAAAGAGATTTGAGAGATATTGCAAATATTAAACCAAATTAATCATACTCATCTAGCTTAATATCTAAAGTTGAACTGTCCTGTGAATCTCTCCAGAGAACCTCCTTCCCTCGCTGTTGTTTCCCAAACCCTAGCGGCGCGGCCTGGGGGTAAGGAGCCGACCTTCCCAGTTCTCTTTGATTTCCCAAAACACTCTAATGTTTTCGTCCTAGCACAAAGTCGGTTTATTGTTCTTGCGAAGAATTAGTATCCCACTTAATAAGTAAATTTTCGAACCATTCTTTTGATGCAACTAATTGATTTCACCATATGTTATCATCCATATTAATTACCATATTGATTTCACCATATTTCTTTTGCAGGTGAAATCAATATGGTAATTAATATGGATGATAACATATTTGACTCAATGGACAGTTCAACTTAGATATTAAGCTAGACCACCACACATGTTTTGTACCAAAACAATGTGCTTTCGTAATCAATTTGGTTATCAATTACTATTGCAACTCTGGCATACTCAATGACATGCAAAATTCCATATGCATGAACATCAATGTTTATGTAGATCACTAATAAAGGATAACATATAGGAGCACTAAGCAAGCGAGCATGCTGCCTGCAAGCAAGTTGCCTGGATGCCTGCAAGCAAGCAAGCTGCCTGGATGCCTGCAGGCAAGCAAGCTGCCTGGATGCCTGCAGGAAAGCAAGCAAGCAAGCATGCTGCCTGCCTGGCAGCAAGCAAACTCATTGAGGTTGAGTTTAGTCCATGATCCAACAATTATTACAAATGGTAGTTTGGTTTTAAAAAATATCAAACAACAATGTGAAAAAGAGGTTAAAAAGTATCATGCACATGTAGAATAGGAAGTGTTCTCATGGCTGAGATATATGGTTGAATTACGTGGCCGATATTGGTTAAATCAATATTTGAAAAACTTTCTTGTTCCAATATTTTGCAGTTGAAATCAATATGGTAATTAACATATTTATTTGACTAAATGGATAGACCATTTCTTTGAAGGATTACAAACCCATAATACCCTTATAGCCCGACCATTACTTAATCAAAGAAATGGACATTTCAAATAAAGAAGAATTTAGGAGAGTTTGTTCAAATAAAGAAGAAACATACTTGTTCAAATAGAATATCATCAAACCCATTTTGTGCATATTTTGTGCATCAATTCTTAGGTAACTAATACGAATTAAATAAGAAACATATTTTGTGCATCAATTCTTCACTACTTAAATGGGTATGAAGTTCACAAACCCCAATTTCAACCAAACAAACCTTAAATGGGTGTGAACCTCTAAATCACAAACCAAAAACCCCAAAACCAAAAACCATAACACCTCAACAATCAAAACATTGTTGTTCCTGCAAGCAAGTTGCCTGCAAGCAAGCAAGCTGTCTGGATGCCTGCAGGCAAGCAAGCTGCCTGGATGCCTGCAGGAAAGCAAGCTGCCTGCCTGCATGCAAGCAAGCATGCTGCCTGCCTAGCAGCAAATAAACTCATTGAGGTTGAGTTTAGTCCAAGATCCAACAATTATTAAAAATGGTAGTTTGGATTTAAAAAAAATAATACCCTTAAAAGTCTGTTACCTTCCATTGAAGTGTTATGATGCAGGCAGGCAGCTTGCATGCTTGCAGGCAGGCAGGCAGTTTGCTTGGTTGCAGGCAGCATGCTTGAACATGCAGGTAGGCTTAGTGGTAATTTTTTTAACGAACTTATATAGTACTAAAATATTTAGCAACTTCATGGAAGGGACAGTGATCTTAAAAGTCTTTTACCTTCCATTGAAGTGTTATGATGCTTGCAGGCTTAGTCGAAGAGACATGCAAAAACTAAATCATTATATCACCAAATTAATTGGCATAAGGAAGATTAAATTGGTGTTCCTTGTTGCTACAGTATCTGGACAATTTCTCGCCAGCCTAAAAACTAAAAATAAGCTGGGGAACTTTTCATTATAGTATTTAGAAGCTGTTTGTTTCATTTGGATGTACTAACTTACAAACCATAATGAATAACCTAATATTATGATCAAAGGAATGGGCCTAATTCTTTTGTTATGATCACAGGAATGGTTAAAGTTTAAGAAAGCTTACATTTATACATATACCGTAGAGTTGCTCTAAGGCTCATTGCATATTATAATTATTCTCATCTACTACATACACATACACATACACATGCACATACACATACACATGAAAAACAGGAAAAGTCCAACATGCTAATTGCTAACAACCTTTATGAAAGGGAAACAGTGTAACAAAATATAGTAAAAATAACCAACTTTCTGAGAACAGTACCTGATTTCGTTCAACAGGACCTGATTTAGTGAAATATTTGTATTTATCCCTTCCCTTATCGATCACACGTGCGAGTAAAGTTGCGGGAGAATCATTTTGGAAGAGAACCTGCAATATGCATGATCAGTTTCAAAGTAATAAAGCAATATGAAATGGACATAATGAAAATTAATCATGGCAAAGAAACATGGCACATCTATGGAAAGTTTCTGCAGTGGAGCTCTGCAGTATATTCACTTGTTTTGCAGTATCTATGGCTCAGTCAAGTTAGAAATAATTCTTTTAAGCCTAATAAGCTGGATTTTTGGCTATATTTTGCCCGCACTTGCCACCAAACTAATAGGTTTTAGGTCAACGACCTCTTCAGGGATAAGGATAATGACAGTACTATTACGATTATATCCTTAAAATTGGATCTTTAAAATTCTTCCACCATACACATAAAAGAACACTGAATAAAACTTATTGGGGAATCCATCCGGCTCAGGGCTCTATTTCAGTTTATATGACCTCCTTTTTTATAAAAGGGCCATTCACACCAACCCCGGTCATCGGATGAAATAGGATCAAAATCCAAATGCACAAATGGTTCCCATATGAAATCAATAACATGAAAATGGTTCAAAATGGTTCACATACGAAATAGGATCATAATGGTCCTCGGAGGAAAATGCACAAATGCACAAATGGTTCCCATAGGAAATAGGATCAAAATCCAAAAGCACAATTGGAACACAGTGTAATAGCATAACTTGATTATATCAATTTCAAAACAGCAAATCTTGGAGCACACAATTAACATAAGTAGTACCCTTTTGCAAAACTTGATGTTGGGTTTTCAAAACATTGGAACTCCAGTATAAAACTTTATTACATCAATTTCAAAGTGCTACCCATGAAAGCAACTACCAAATGGAAGTTTGCATTGCACAATGCACAATCAAAGTCATGGAAGTATGTAGAAGGCACAATCGAATTCTGATTAACAACCAACCCCACGCAACTTCATTAATATTTATTTTTCATCAGACAACTTGGATGAAAATACAGAAACTTTCAGTATATAGACAGTCGTGAATGCTGCACTATACTCGTCCCTTTGACAAATTATTTTTATGATTAAATATTGAAATTACAGGTCGATATGAAACTTGCTCCAGATAGGAAGAAGTTCATGGATGTGTTAGGAGGAAAAAGTGATCTCAATCCAACTTGGATGAAAATACTGAAACTTTCAGTATATAGACAGTCGCGAATGCTGCACTATATTCGTCCCTTTGACAAATTGGAAGGATGAGTAGGATAAGCATCTGGAAATGCCTCTGTTCTTCCTTTAGTTTTAGTTTTGATTGAATTTCATGATTTACTGAAAACATGTTGAAAATACTTCATAGAAGTTGTCAACTACAACATAGTAAACGTTCGTAAGTACTGTTTATCTGATAAAAGTTAGAAGAATATTTGAAGAATCAACACCAACAAAGTCTTTTACCTTCCATTGACTAATTATTCCATTTCGGGTTTCTGTGACTAATGTTATCGTACACAATGTGCATAGATATGGGTGATTGTGTACCATCAAAGGGACCTAAGCAATCAGACGGTGATGGAATAACTATCAGACACTCAAGTAAGATATGGGTGTACCATTGGTTGTTGGCCGAGTGCACAGATGGTTTGATAGATGTAACGGACGAGTCTACATCGGTAACGATATCAAATAGGTTATTTACGCGCCATGATAAGGTCATGTAATGTTATCATAACACAAAGGTTTACAGAAACTAACAATGTAACTTAAGCTTTAAGATTTTAGAGTAGATTAACACAGTTTATCATATCACAAACAAACATTAATGTAGTTCACTAACATGCAGGTGCCGGTAACTTTTAATAACTTTGGGGAGGGATTGAAAGAGAGAATGCCAAGGTGTAGGTTTGGTTAATCACTTTTAACCAATGGGGAGAGTACGCAGTGGGTGGCAGTTATCACCCGACGATCAACAGCCAGGGAAATCGATATCTTGGAGTTAGGCAATATTTCACTATCATGAATCACAATTATAACATGATGAAAATCCAACATTCATGTAAGGTCTCATATTGAGATAACCAATGGACCACATAGTATGTAGTACCAACATTTGATGGGTATAGATTTTGGCTAACATACGTATGGATTCACACTTACAGCCATTTCTATTGAATGCATTGTATGCATCGCTAAAACATAATGCTACAGCCTCCATTGTCTACATGCAGTGGCAGCTCTCAACCACATCTACATGTATGGTTTTACACATTTATTCAAAGCAGGAAAGGGGTAGGAGGTATAGGTTTGCCATTTACACTGTTATTTGGACAGGTCTTTGAAGTATACATAATGCCAAACCATACATTCCCCATTGCCATCCCCATCATTCCAAGGCCATTATCTGTATAGGGTTTAGGATAAATATATTGGGTTTAGGCCATTATCAGTAAATATATGTTAAAAAAGAAGCATACACATCCAAGAGAAAGGAAAATAAAAATTGAAGTAGCTCCTAAATATAAAAACATAAACTTAATAGCTGATTCAAGTAGCCAAAATCACAATCACGCAACAACAATATGCAAAATCAAAAAGCACAAATTTAAGCAAATTAATAAATGAAGCCTAATATGGATGAAACTCCATCAAACCCAATAATTTGATGAATAAACAAACAAACCCCATCATGTAAAAGGGTTTAGATCAAATGACTTACAAAGAACTGAAAGCGAGCGGAGGAGTTTGGTTCGAAATGGGAAAACCCCTAGGCCCCAATCTTTGATTTACTGCAAAAACGACCTTCTTGATTTCAAATTAACGAATCTTGTGTCTTCTACTTCTTTTCCTCTTCCCTTGATATATACAAAAATACCCAAGTCTTTAAAACACACCAAGATCAAAACTTGAAAAGTAACAGCTGTAAGGAGGGAACAAATTGTTCATAAAAATTGTTTGTGGCACTAATTCAATAGGTGGTGACAACAATTTCAAGAGAGGTTGAATCCTTCAAAAAAATGTTTGTGACAATAATTCAGTAGGTAGTGACCCACTACCATCCAATAACCATACACTATCCATTTAAGTAAATCTCTCTACAATGGATAAAGCCATTTATCATGAATCACAATTATGACATGATGAAAATCCAACATTCATGTAAGGTCTCATATTGAGATAACCAATGGACCACATAGTATGTAGTACCAACATTTGATGGGTATAGATTTTGGCTAACATACGTATGGATTCACACTTACAGCCATTTCTATTGAATGCATTGTATGCATCGCTACAACATAATGCTACAGCCTCCATTGTCTACATGCAGTGGCAGCTCTCAACCACATCTACATGTATGGATTTAAGGGACTCAATTTTCAATTTTTCCTACTCTTCTTGGATGATGTTATATGCTAAAGGTATTTACAGAACAATGGTACAATGGAGAAAATAACTTACAAATGTCACTAACAAACCAAAAAAGATTACAGCTTTAAACAACACCGAACCCTTTACACAACATGCAAATAAAAACAATGAGGACGTTGAATTGAATTGAACGACTACTTAAAAATCATTGAGTCTCAAACAAAGCTAAGAGGGAAACTACTAACCCCAAAACTTCATTTTCAGGAATTTCAACTCACAGAGTTCATACCTTTAGGATCAATTCAGTGCATATGTGCTGGAGTAAATGGAATTGGAGGACTAACGGGGATATAATTCATAAAACACGCAGATATAATTCACAGACAACCCCACTCAACTTCATAGAGGAATTTCATCAAACACATATTGTGTTTTATATAAATTGGTCACAGAAAGCTTTAAATCACGCAGAGAGCAAGATGGAGTTGATTACCCCATCAAAAACGCAGAGAGCAAGATGGAGTCCTTCACGCAACCAGAGAGGTGGACTCCTTCAAGTAGCAAATCACGCAGAGAGGTACTACTTGACGCAGCAAATCACGCGGAGGAGAAGATGGTGAAGCAGAGAGGTTGACTCCTTGAAGCAGAGAGGATGTCTCCTTCACGCAGAGAGCGGTAGATTCCTTCACGCAGCAGAGGAGAAGAAGGACTCCTTCACGCAGCAGAGGAGAAAATGGAGAAGCAGAGAGGTGGAGAAGGGTTGAGAAAATGGAGAAGCAGAGAAGTCCAGAGGTGGAGAGTGGGAGGGAAAAAGAGTTTGAAATGGAGAGTTTTTGGTTGTTTGAGTTTGTACGCGGGGTGAGAGTTTGAAATGTTTTAAGTTTGGCATAAACACAAAGGTTGCCACGTAGGACAAACACACCCATTTCACTGTTCATGAACAGTGAAAAAATCAATGTGAAATGTTAGATAGATGTTATACGTTAATATCTTCATAAATTTTAATGTATATATAGATGTGAAGATCTTCATGAATCGACAACTATAGATTTTGTTCAAAACAACTTAATAACTAAAAGACAGTAAGTTACTCGCTAGTGGAGGAGTAAGATGAGTCTTTGGGTAGAATTGGCAAATGAGACAACACATGCACGAGTTTTATCATAACTGACTAATAATCAGGGGCCCTGGGTGACTGCTACTTGACATATACAATGGATCGAGCGTCATACAAGAAATTGTTAAAGGGGATTACAATTAGAGATAATGATCTAAATCAACTAGATTTTTTTAACATTGTTAAAAAATGGGTGTGGTTAGAAATATTTGAAATTTCATATGGATTATTAATGGATAGTATGGTTGCGGTTAGTAACTTGTAAAATTGGGAATCTGAATCACATAGTATTGCATTAACATGAGTTGACATGCATCTCGATGCTTCATCCCACGCAAAAAGGTAAGAAGATGAATACCACACAGTTTTGATTTTGGTTGTTAGGTTGGTTTTAGACTTTTAGTGAGGTTTGAAAGACATAAGATGAGAAAATGAAGAAGAAGGCCCCCATCAACGACTGCAAATGGAGGGAATCAATTTTATGAGCCAATGGCTCTCAGATAAGGTAATTTTTTAACTTGTTCATGTTTGATTTTAGGACCATTAAAATAGATATTATAGCCATTAAAAAATTTTATTAGTGTTATAAATTAAATCTTCATAAATATATACAAAAGTTTAGATGAAACTTAATATAGAGTAATATTAAAAAAAAAATTTATTCTCTGAACTAAAGGCCCTTAGTGGATTATCAACCTCAACTTTTATTTGGCCGATATTGTTCGTGAAAAATTGAAATTAATTTTGTTTTCATTTTGCCAAATCTTGGGTAGAGAAAATACCTTATCTCGATCCATTGATAATCATAGCAGAGAAGATAGCCTATACCATGTTAATCGAGAATAGTACAACTTTGGTATTTTAGAGCTTTAAATCTATATTTTATGGATATTCATGATGAGACCGGTTTTCTAATGGGATATTTCATCAAAGCATGTCGAAGTTATAAACGTTTAAAGGGGATTCAAATGCCTTAATGTCACTTCTCATATTCTTGTAATTACTACATTTTCTAAGTCTTGTCAATCTCTACAACCTTTGTAATTTCATTTGATTTCCTTTTCTCGTGTTTTATTTGGTCAAATCACCATAGTTAATCCTTGTGGATTCGACCATAGGACTCTCATATATAACTTGCTGATGCTGCAAGAAAGCTTGAACTTAATGCTTTCAAAGGTATGAATTGAACTTCTATGAAACATGAAAATACCAACTCTATATCCCTTCCCCCAAAGAATTGGATTATCATATTTCATAAGAATCATACTTCTAACTTTTGGTCATAATAAATTGTCTTACATATCTTGATCATATTTAGTTTAAACACAAGTGGTTCATCGCGTTTTAATCAAATTTACCTTAAATGCAAGTGGTTCCTCCACCAATTCAAGTGGTTCCCTATGGATTCCATGGAATTTATTCCATGCAACCAAAAAACCCTTAATTGCCTTTCCTTGGTTTGGTCAAAGCCTCTCGGGTTTTATAGCTGATGAGAGATATGTGGGTGATGGTGGTAAAGGAGAGATGGATTTGTTTGGTTGTAAATGCTTGGTAGATTTTTCTTTGGGGGCTGAAGAGATTGCTTTGTGGGCTTAAAAACGGCTAGCTTATGTGAATGAAGAGAAAAATATAGGAAATTAAGAAAACCTAGGTAATATGACTAGGCCGTTTTGAACCGATTGTGGTGTTTGTGATAAAAACCTACAAGTAATTATTTATGAGTGGCATGCCCTTGTTTAACTGTTTGAATATTAAATCAAAGCCGGGTTTAATTGTGTATCTATGTGCTTAAGCTTTAAGGAAGACTTGTTGATAAGGCATTTCATTGGTTACTGTATAATGTTATAGCGATAACATAGTACACCTCCACACACCACCTTAGTAAACAACATTTTACCCTCCAAAGGAAACAATTTATCATCACTTGCGTGGATATTTTTCCAGCAATCAAATGTAATGTAATGTGAGGTTTGGGTTTGATTTCCAAGTACTATGAACCCTTACTTCACTCAAGCAGATAAGAAGTTGTGGATCCATATCAGAATGTTTGAATCTGGTCCTACCCATCTCCATATTTGTTAGATCAAATTCATGCATGTTACTTGAACGAGAAATCTTGCCAGAAGTTTAGCATTCATGAGCCTATTGTAACCTTCTCTAGATATGGAAAACGGAGTCACTGTTCCCATCCACAGTTTAATTTTTCCACACTGACATATTAACACACACACATGAATCACTATTCACGTACACACCGACAATTTATGGAAAACACGATATAATTTTTTTAGATCATCTTTAATGGTAAAAGTTAAATTTATGGATCCCCTTATTTCTTCATCACTCCAACCACATCCCCTATTTTAACTTTTTCATCATTATTTTAATATATCTTCAACTTTTCTATACCAATTTAATTTCAATTATACTATTATTAATTTCAACTTAATATAATTATACTATTATTAGTTTCAATTATGTTATTATAATATTATTAAATATATATTATTATTAATTTCAACTTAAATATATAATATTATTAATTATAATATTATTAAATAAGAAGAGAAGGCAGTTGAGGGTTTCTTTTGTTTTTATTTTTTAATTTGTTTTTAATTTTAAATTTTAAATATTAGAAATATTTTATTATTATATGAGATATAGGGGATGGTTAACTCCCCCTAAACTTAGGGAGAAGTTGTATGTGAAGTTATTATAGAGGATTGTTTAGGTGGATGATTGGAGCAAGAAATTTCTCTATGATCTCCTATTCTTCTAAGATCCTCAACTAACAGAGAATCTTCCAACCAATGACTTCTTATTCATCTCGCTCGGAACCAACAACCACATCTCGACCTTCTTCCACCTCAGTATCTCTTTTCCATCTCCTTGGCAGACCACATCACGATATCCATCTCACCATCTCTCCATTAACCGACCGTTCATCCCTTATTTCCCTACAATTAAAACCAAATCGCCGCTAACATAACAACCTACCTCCCGCAGTCAGCAGTTCCTCTCCACATCGCCAACCAGTGCATGTTCTCTCCCTCACGTTGCAGTTAACCAACGATCCATTGATCGCCAGCAGAGATCGCACCACAAACAAGGACGAAACAGGGAAGATACATCACAACCTCTCTCGCGCACAGACTTCCCTGTGTCTTCCTCCTCTCATCCACAACCACCAGCCACTCGCCACCACCATCATCCAAGCCTCACTTCACAACAACAACAGTAAAGAATATCGCAGCAGTGAAGGGAAGAAACAACGCAGCACATCACAGTAACAAAAAGAAGAAAAAAAGAGAGGGAAAGATTTGAAATATTTCCCTTCGCTATTTGCATGCAGTCGTTTATTATGTACCACCATAGACCATCCACACCCTTCTGTGTAGCGCGCTCCTGAGGAGCTGACGGAGTTCGCCTACGCTGCTGCCGCAACTAACACCATGATCTTCTAAATCCTCCCCTCAGGCGTAGATGATTCCTCAAGCTTAGTAGAATTTCTCTTGTCTTGTGTTGTTTTCCGATGTATTGTATGGTTTAACCTTGGATTGATTTGTGAACAAACGATATTACTTTCACTGTGTATCTCATGCATTCATGGTAGTTAGAATTATTTTATGTTATTGTTTAAATATGTTTTATTCGTATTAGTTAAACTTGTGAGTAGTTGTGTCTTAAACAGACAAATAATGCTAAGGGTTTGCATATTTGCTGAAATCAATCCACTACATTGCTTGATGAATGATTTAAAAGCATTGGCATCTCTTTTTTTGATTCCCGAACTCAATTTTTAATTGTTTTTCTATTTTCCATTAGGTTAGAAATTTTCGATTGTTGCAACCCCCCTTTCAAATTGGTTTAGATGGATTGTAGTTTTCGATTGTGTTTTCAATCCTTGTGGGATTGACCAGTATTTGTCATTGTCTACTAATTAAACAATCATGCACTTGCGGTATAATAATCAGGTCTAATTAACCTATTAATTTAGGTTAGTAAAATCTACAACACCAACCCATTTTCGACTAGATCTCTAAAACACCATTGTCACACTCCGGCAAGATCTGTTAAGCTTCAGTGAACTTCAATTGAAGTCCATTCAAGCCTAAATAAACTTTGATTGAAGTTCCATCGACTCAATTTACACTATGTTCAACTGTAACAAGGTGAAATCAAAGCTTGATAGTGTTTGTAAACTGAATCAACTTTTTGAATAAAAACCTAACTGAACTTCAATTGGTCTCATCTCTTTTTATTTTGAAACAAATGGATTCCATTGGATTTTAATTGAAAAACTTCACTTTTAACCTGAAAATGCATAAATCTTGGCGTGGGTTGTGTATTTTCTTGCAAAAACTATCACGTGGGCATGGAAAAACAGACACCATAATATCAGCATGTGTATGATTATACCCATGCCATAATTCCCGCGTCTGATCGATAAAGTCAAAACAGAGGTTGGAAAGGCGATATGATCGATAAAGTCAAATCAGAGGTAGGAGGTCAGACATGTACTCCAGCTACTGTTGGTGTTGGTGGTATTCAGCAAGGATGTTTGACGAGTACCCCAAGTGTAGTAGGAAAAGGCGCAATGGTATTTACATTGAGTACATACCAAAACAATTCCTAAGTGTGAGGTAGTGTATATCATTTTTTCTTAATGCAAATTAGGATGTATAGCATTTTTATGTGTTGTTGTCATGCTCCGATTTCCAAGAAAATGAAAACCTTATATCCATGTATGATTATCCATGTCCCCCAAATTTAGGACGTGAAATTTAATAAAAAAAAATTAACATTTAGCAACAACAACTGAGACATAATTTAATAATTGAAACAAACTACAAAAAATCTAATCAGGAAACTCTTTGACATTTGTCCCAATTATAGAAAACTCTAATAGTGTTGCCCAAAAATCTCTAAACCCGAGACAAAACTAATCGGTTATATTCCCAAAAGAATGTACCCAAGAAGCAAAAACTCGGGTCATCAATTTAGCTGGTACGAGTAATATCAAACTCTAATAAATAAAAGAAGTACATGATATAATATGAAATTTGTATACACAATAAAATAAGACCTCCAAGGCGTGTAGTTTTCCAACGAGGCAATGGTGTTAAATAACAAGTCAAAGACATTTAATTCCTCAATAAGGCAATCGTGGCATTCTAATAAATTCTGAAGGTAAATATTTATTTTACTTATACATATGCTACAGAGATTGACTATGGCAAGTTAGACCTGTAAAAATATTAGATGACTTGTCATCCTATAAGGAATGATTAGAAACAAAGATATATAATTTCACTAATAATCAGTATTCATCACTTAATTGTTAATACAGTTGTTGTCATAGATTAATGTTCTTAACATATTATCCATTTTTAATGAATTGTTCACTTAGACAATACCACATACGCACCACCTCTGTGCAGAATATACATTCACATATGTCTCTCTCATATAAATGAGAACTTCTCCGTCATGTATGTCTAAGTAGGGACATATCACATACGAACATGCATCACTGGATACTCCTAACTATATGAGTAACATAAAAGCTACTTTTTTACTATCAATGTGCATAAATCACACCACCTTTTTTTCGGATAAATATCAAGTCTATCTTAGGCATAAAAACTACCTTATTTTCGCAAGACTAATCTGAAAGTTACTTTAGCTTATCTATAAGAAACGAATGCCCTACTCAACAAGACCCAATCCAAATGTTACTTCGTTTCTTTATAGTAGAGAGAAATCACAAAACAATAAGAGGTGTGATCGTTCTAAGGGATAAAATTCAATGTAATTAAAGTTTAGGTTATTTTTCATTTGGCCCCCATTAGTTTATAACTATTCCTATTTAGTCCCCATTAATTTTTGTATCATAGTCTAACACCCATGACTGTGTGTTCAACTACATTAATTAACAAACTCCATCCAATTTTTCAAAAAGACTAACTTACCCTGCTTATACTAAAATCACACAAATCATGTTACTTGATGATCATGTTTGATCCAACGGCTAGCAAAATAACATTTGGATCATTTTTTTATTTTAATTTTTTTTAACAAAGAATATGGGTGTCAATTAAAAGTTATAAAACCTAAATCATATGCACATGTTTTGCTAAAATCACATAAATCATTTTGTTTGATGATCATATTTAATCCAACAACTACGAAAATAACATTTTGATCTATTTTTCATTTTAATTTTTTAACAAAGAAGATGAGTGCCAGTTAAAAATTACATACAAATCTAAATCATGCTCACATGTTTTACTAAAATCACATAAGTCATATTGTTTAATGATCATGTTTGATCAACACTAGGAAATAACATTTGGATGTTTTTTATTTTAATATTTTTAACAAAAAGATGGGTGCCAATTAAATGTTATATACAAACTTAAACCATATACACATGTTTTGCTAAAATCATATTGTTTGATGGTCATACTATTTTTTATTTTATTTTTTAATAAATAAGATTGGTGTCAATTAAAAATTATATACAAACCTAAATCATACGCATATATTTTACTAAAATCACATAAATTATGTTGCTTGATGATCGTGTTTGATTCAACGGCAAGGAAAATAACATTTGGATATATTTTTTAATTTTTTTAACAAAGAAGATGGGTGCCAATTAAAAGTTATAAACGAGCCTAAATCATATACACATGTTTTACTAAAATCACATAAATCACGTTGCTCGATGATCCCGTTCAATCCAACGGCTATGAAAACAACATTTTGATATATTTTGTTTTATTTTAAATTTTTAACAAAGAAGATGGGTGCCAATTAAAAATTATATACAAGCCTAAATCATTAGCACATGTTTTACTAAAATGACATCAATTTAAAAAATTATCCAAATGCCAATTTTTTAGGCGTTGGATTAAACATGATTTTAGTAAAAAAAAAAAAAAAAAACATGTGCAAAGCACATGAAGGGTAACTTGGTCTTTTTGAAAAAAATTGATTGAATTTGTTAGTCAACGTAATTGAACACATAGTCATGGTTGTTAGACTAGGATAAATAAATTAATGGTGGCCAAATCAGAATAGCCATAAACTAATTGAGGGCCAAATGAGAAATAATCCTAAAGTTTATGAACTCAAATTTTCCATATTGCTTATTGTGATTTTTCAAAATTCTTATATGATGACCTTTTGTCATTCATAAATAAATTCACCACAATAAGTTGGAGATATTTCCATTCTAAGACCTTCAACTTTCTATGATAATATCACGATCCAGTTTTTGTAACCATGAAACAATTTTCACATAGAATAATACAAGAGTACATTCTCAATAATCATAGCCCTACAAACAACTATACAGACAACCCTATTTAGGCGATAAATTTTTATCAATTTAACGCTACAAACAACCCTTAAATTCGATTCATACAACCACTTCTATCAACTAAACAACCCTTAAACTCGGCTATCTTTTTGGATGACTGCATTAAAACATACAACTCTTAAATGTCAGGATTTATCATACCAATAACAACATACACTTTACTAATCACTCAAAACACCCTCAATTTCAAATCAGTGATTCACAATTCTACAAAAATATGAATCCATCTTCACAAACATTAAACTATTTTCAACCGCAAACCCAAAACACAACCAGTCACGCTATGACAATGCTCAACATAGACCTCTATAGAAAAATAGAAACTAAAAACACACATTATCCACCATTAGATGGTCACATCAGACAACAACTTAACAGTTCTAGTTCAACCCATTTTTATGTCTAAAAAAAACCCAACCAACCTGTATACTACTACACGTCAAAACAATCAAATGAAACAACCCAAAACACCTCACACACCACACCAATGATTTACGCTATTGTACTTTCCTCTGCCTATTTCAATTCCAAACAACACGAACACGCTATATTTTTCTTAAACAACATTCATAAAAGTGTAACCTTTATTATATTCATATATTATTTTAAAACAAAAATAAAAGAGAAGGAAGTACAACTCACAGGACGAAATCACAAAACACATGGCAACCCGAACCTGGATTGCACAATCGACCAACGAGCGGATATTGCCCTCCTGTTCTCTCGCATACACACAGTCACCCTTGCAGTTGCAGACACCCATCAGGTTGATTGCCCCTCTCTCCCCAACATATCGCCCTTGTCACAACCCTCACACCTACAATTGATTGTAACATCTCCACACCTTCCCCCTTCGTCCCTGATTTTTCTAGCCTGATCCTCCCTTTCCTTTTCTTCCCTTCTCTTTCTAGATCAGATAATCTAACTTATTATCATTTCTTTCTTTCTTTCTTTTCTCTCTTCTCTATTTAATTTCTCCCAGCTCTGTGTAATACATAGAGAAATCAACCTTTCTCCCCTTACTTTTATCTCCTATTACTTTTTAAACCCATCTCCTCAACATATTCCCATTCATATCCCCAATGTATCCACTTTGCACTCTATCACTCCACCTCTTTTATGTTTCCTTGTTTCCCCTGCTCTTCTCCCATTTGATCATTTTCGATCGAATTCTAGACTTGAGACTGTGATGGGGTCTCGTGAAAAATGTTGATTTCAATCTAGAATAACAAGAAGAAGTTGATCAAGATATTGGTTGTTATTAGTGGTGTACATTTTATTTAACAACTCCTTGGATCATGCCATGGTAAAAGAGAAGAAAAGGTGTGATTTTGAATCTATTTGAGAGATTTAGAAGAAATGACTCAATGGGGTTGTTGGTTTTATACTGGATCAAAATGTTTTGAATGGAACCGGAAGGGAAGGAGAAGATAAGGCCTTGGGGGGTTTCTTTCTTGCTTTTGTGAAATGGGTTTGGTTTTTATAGGATGAGAAAAGAAAAACAAAGAGATGTGCGGCGGTGGGAGCAGCTGCAACACTCGGTCATAGACCAAACTTGTTGCCATAGAAGAAGGGGAAATCGCACAGAGAGGGGAGCAGGAAGAAGAAAGAGGAAAATGATCTTTGATGGTTGGCTATTTGCCTCCACTAAATTTTTGAGGACACCCACCCCCTAAACTGTAAAAAAAATATTACCCAAAAAACTGTAACTTAAATTTGAATAAATTTGACTCTGTTTTTAATTAATCTAAAATTTTGAAATTAAATAAATTATCCTTACGAAATTTATCAGTGTTATACACACCTTAAATGAAATCTTGTCTTGAGATTCGAAAAGGTAAGAGAGTTAGGTGAATTTCAAAAAATACAACTTGACAAATGAAATAAGATTTTAAAATACACTTTCAAATGAAATTTTTTTCAAGTCTTATATTTATAGAGAAATTTTATATCATACAAAGCAACACACCATACATGTAGAGACATAGGTCATCACATGCACATATCTATATTATTTTAACAAGAGCACAAAAATAATAAATTGAAACTTTACGTACAATGTTTTTAATTAATATCATTGAAAATATATGGGTTACAGATGTCCATGATTGTTATTTGTTATGCAATTTTGAATTGGGCACATTGTAGAAACATTGAATCACTATAACCATTCACTCTTTCTCAATTATTCTTAAACTTCACTGGGTCGAAGGACTATAAACACACATTAGTGACAAAGACAATTCACAAGCATAAATCCAAATGTTTATAATGACTTAACACGCATAAACCATGTGTTCACGTATTCATTAAAAAATGAACTTCAATGTAAGAAAGACATACACCTAACATTGGTGTAAAAAGCAAATAAATACATAAAATATTGTGTGAAAAGGGTTGTTTCAACATAGAAAATTTTGCGTTTGTGTGTCTGTCAATTTTTTGGGGATGTAGGCGTAGACGTAGATACTTTCGCGTGGGTATCATTGTTTACTCACGTAAATTTCCATGCAGTAACATTGTTTACTCACAAAATTTTCTAGTTGTACATGTTTATGTTAAGTTTTAGTGGTTGATGATACACTAAATCGTCTTTTAATCTGCGTCGTACGTGTGTCATGATAATCTTGTCAGCATATCAAAACAGTCCTAACTGCCCATCCAAATCTGCAAGGCCCAGACAACATTAAGTCCTATTCGGCAAAATCCAGAATGTAGGATCCAAATTGTAGCGCCCTATTCAGCTCACACGTTACATGGTAAAGCCCAACACTCGTAAGCCCTAATCAATCATCTAAGACAGGCAAGCCAGTAATACATTGGTTCCGACTAAGAAACATATACCGGAGTATAAGTCATGCATGGACAACACTCCAAAAGGAAAATCTCTCTCGCGGATCTAGAAACACAAGTCGAGTAGGGAAACTTTCATACATGGACGACTCCCAACTAGGAAAGGATCTCCAGCAAGATCTCTTTCCCAAAACTACGCCATCAAAGGCCTAACCTAACAAGGACTCTCACGTTATAAATAAGACAGAGTTGATGAGAAAATGTATGTTATAGAACCCAATTTATAGCTTTTAAGCCTTTCTCCAGCCTTATCTGACTTTAACGGTGGTTCTTGTCTCACGTGCTTTCCCTGTATAGGTCCAGGTCAAGGTCAATGAGAGCAGGATTCAACTACATTAGTTTGGCGTCGTCCATGGGGAACGATGAAGTTCCTTCAAAGATGATGATATCACCCTTCATCACAATCCAGAGAGATGGTGACCACGAGATCTCGTAACAATGGAGACATTCCTGAGCCCTCAAACGCTCGTACTGGAAGAGCGCCGCCAGTTCCCAGGAATCCAGCGCCGTAGGGGAAACAAAATCAGATCCTTGCGCCGATAGCAGCCACAATGGACGACATGGTGAGTCTACTGTCAACCAAAGTGCAACAAATTGCACGAGTGGTAAAGATGCTCACTCAGTAGAACCCTCCACCCTCGACAGGAGATCAGAAGCATCGAAAAGCCTCGACCCAAAAAACACTAGAGAACACGTTCAGGAGAGTCGTGCTGACCTTACAGACTCTCAGTGGACCAAAGGCGGATGAGCAGCCAACGAAGACCCAACGTCTAGGGCAGACAGACAAGTCTATCAGAATCCCCTCCGGCTAGTGGCCACCAATCTTGACGTGTTGTTCAACCTCACTGTCTCTCCGTTCATGGATCATATCATGAACGAGTCTTTGCCAACGAATTAGAAATGACCCGTATTATCTACTCACCCTCAGACAGAAGCCTAGTGAGACGTTAAGAGAATACGTCACATGCTTTAACGTTGAGTTGACTCTCATCGACGGCTACAGTAGCGACACCGCAGTCACAACCTTTTCATCAGGTCTGAGGAGAGGCAAGTTCTATGATTTCCTCACTCTAGAGCCTCCAACCGATATGGCAGACTTATTAAAGTGTGCCTAGAGATACATCCCTCCGATGAGATGTTGGCCGCCAAGAAGGAGGCGGAGTTCCAAAAGAATGAGGGGAAGAGACAGGATGACGACAACAGAAAAAGGAAGCGCAATGACAGTAAGCTCGACTCTGGGCAAGATAAGGCCTCCAACTATGTTGGGTCTAAATTTGTCACTCCCCTCGACTCAAGTCTGTCCGACGTCCTCAACTCTATCAAGAGTTGGGAAGAGCTAAGTGGTCCGTCAAGCAACAAGGAGACCCTCCCGGCGCGATAACAACAAATATTGCTCATTCACAAGGAGGGCGGTCACAACACCGAGAACTGCAAGAGTCTTAGGAGCGAGATATAGTACTGGATTCGGAAGGGGAAGCTAAAAGAGTTCCTTAGCCCGGACAAAAGGCAGGACCAGGCAAAGGAAAGGGAAGATTTCGTTAAGGAGATAGAAAAAGAAGCTCCTGGCATCATATATGTGCTTCATGGAGTCGGCTCTGAAGGCGAGCAATCTAACAGGTTCTGCAAGATGACACTTCTCAAAATGTGGACGCATCCTACCTGCGAAGACAGATAGGTACAGTATGCACGAATTCATAGCCTGAACCCACCACTAACATTCATGGATCAGGACCTTCAAGGCGTTCATTCTCTTCACAATGACGCCCTAGTCATCTTGGTCCTCGTCTCAAAGTGGGAAAATAAAAGGGCCTTCGTGGATAAGGAAAGCTTTTTAAATGTCATGTTTCTCAATGTTTTTCGCAATATGCAACTCACGAAGGAGGACTTAACGCCCACCAACCATTCCATTGGAAGGATCAGCTTAATGGTAGTGCCAGAAGAGCCATAATTATGAAAGTACCTTATCTAGGAGTTCATGGTGGTTGATGCTCCATCCGCCTACAACATCATCCTGGGGAGGCCTTGGCTTCACCATATGGAAGCAGTGGTTTCTACCCTGCACCAATGCATCAAGTACACTACCAACCAGACCCAAGGAACTATTCGAGGAGATCAACCTTATACGAGAGACTACCACTACGCACGATGAAGCAGCTAGATTGCTAGAAATTTTAACTTGGGCTCGCGGGACAAATATATCAGTCATCCAACCCAAATTCGGGGAGGATCACACCGCGCGGACATAGATAATGCTCCGACAACCCAGGCTCGGTTATTCGACGAGTCAAAATTCAGCAATGGCGACACCATTCAGTCCATTACAAAGCTAAGTAATAACATTTTAGCAAACAGGCGCCTCCTCCGAATGCTGACAACCAGTGAGGAACGGTTCGCTCTCACAAAGGTAATTATTTAGTAACTTCGCTAACATTAGCGACACATTGCACTTTGCCAAAGGAGCTACACAGTCTGAGCTAGGACCGTGCGTGCCTCTTTCAAGGTCAGATTAGCTTAGTTTATGTTTAGAATCAAACTATCTTATTGTTTTGGTTTCTTTTGTTTTTTTGTTTTTTTTTTTGCCAGTTTAAAAGCATTGTTCGCTCAAGACATATTCAAGGAATAAAACATACTATATTGATTACAATGAAAATTATTACAAAGCTCGCCTGAATGACTAGTACAACAGTTTATACACTACAAGTATCTAAGTCCGATGCAAGTATTTATCCTCTGAAACGCACGTCGAGACTTTGTTCTGCCAGTCTGTCTTCGAAAAAGGATTCAGAAGTAAAAGTAAAGAACTTGAAGAATGCTACAAGTACAGACTTAATTCTTTGCTCCGCCAATCTGCCTTATGAAGAAGAACGGAAGGAAACAGAAGAAGGCATATGAGAATGTCCCTCAAACGAGGGAAGAATGGGGTGATGCAGGATTAGCACCCCAGGTCACGTTTGTCAGAGCTCCACTCTGGCTCTCTTTCTTCTAGTTGTGGCGCCTCGCATGAAACCCAATAGATATAATAGGAACGAGCCACCTAAGGTTGCTTGTGGCTGTTATCTGTGAGATCGGATGGAGCTAGGCGCTATCGGAGCCCCAGAAGATGGAAGACAAAGTTGACCCCTGGGAGGAATATGTAACTCTTCTTCACAATGTATAAAGAAATTACTAAGTCCCATGGAACCATTTGGATGCTCACCCAAACCAGGTGGCACCGCATAAAAGCAGGTCTTGTCAAGACTCATCGCCGCAAATGTTAGAACATTCGAAGACTCCAACGAAGATCTTCCTTTTGCCTTTGGGGAACCCAAATCATATTTTCAAAAGAGATCCATTTCAAAAACATTATATATATTGTCATGGCAATGCTTGAAATGGTGAACAACAACCTATATATTGGCATGACGGTTCACGAAATGAATTCAATCAACAGTTATGTCAGCATTAAATCTCGTACAGGAAATAAGAAAATGACAGTTCTAATTGCAACTGCATAAGTCCACATTCATCGAATTAATGACACTGCACGCAACCCCATTAATTGGGGGAGTAATCGGTACAGAATCATCTTGCAATCTACGTCATATACCTGGCATGCTGATCTTTACAACACGGTCCGCCAACTAATGGGCCCAAGCAAGTACCCTGCTAGATCCGGGCCAGTACAAAGGCCTTAAGTGCCCATGCAATGCAGAACATGCCTACAACAATATTATCAATAAGTCCAAGGTATCCGCTCTATTATTTGTCGATCCTTGAACCTAGATAAACTCAGTTCGATCAATTTTTATGGCAATCCGACTCCAGAATCAGATTTATTGGTCCAATCTTGGTATCAGACTCCAAGGCAAATTAAGTAAGCCGGGACGCCCAAGTCAAACGTACACGCCCAAGGCCAAGCGGAGGCCTAAACCGATCAAAGCTTAGTCAATTTTGACTGATGTTGATGGCTTCTGGTCTGCTCTAACCCTAGTCCGCCAAAATCGAATGATGATGACTTAGAAAGTCAGAGTTTAGTCAGCACTCTAATGCATGGCCATGATGGCTTGCCAGGGATCATTGTCCAATTAGAGATAATGATCACCAAACTTAACCAAAGTATAGTCGATTTCAACCAATGATGATAGCTTCTGGTTCACTCTAACGCCTAGTCTGCCAAATGTGAATGATGACGGTTTAGAGAGTGGGGGCTTAGTTAGCGCTCTAATGCTTGATCGAGACGGCTCGCTAGGGACTGTTATCCAATTACGGATAATTGTCACCGAACTTGCTAAAGCTTAGTTAGTGACGACTGATTACGATAGCTTTTGGTCCGCTCGAATCCTAGTCTGCAAATAACGAATGACGACGGCTTAAAAAGTGGGAGTCTAGTCAACGCTCTCGATGCTTAATTATGATTGCTTGTTGGGGATCAGCTTCCGTCTGTAGACGATGATCGTCGAACCTGACCAAAGTTTAGTCAGTGACCATTGTTGATGATAGCTTCTGGTCCGCTCTAAGCCTAATCCGTCGAGTGCTGATTATAACGGCTTAGAAAGTGGGAGTTTAGTTAGTGTTCTTGACGCCTAATGACGATGGCTTGCTAGGGATCATTGTCCATATGTAGACAATGATCGCTGAACCCTACCAGAGCTTAGTCAACCATGTCTGATGATGATAGCTCCTAAATCGCTCTAATGCCTAATCTACTAAACGCATGGTGATGGCTTAGAAAGTGGGAGTTTAGTCAATTCTCTTGACGCATGATCACGGTGACTTGCCAGGGATCATCGTCTAACTACAGACAATGATTGTCGAGCCCGACCAAAGTTTAGTCAGTCAAAACTAATGACAACAACTTTCAATTTCCCTTACAGCCCAGTCAGAGCCCAGGAAATTCAACTCGGACAACTCACAAGTGCCATTGTCCGATTTTTGGAGCGATGCACACACATGACCACAGTCTGACCAGTTCGCTTATAATAGCAATGAAACTGCTAGTCTGATCCACAGTATGGCCTGCATATGGCGATTAAAACAGTGGATTTCAAAGACGGATCAATTATACGACTTCCTGACTCAGAACAACCTCTTGTCTAAAAGCTAGTAACGCGATAAAGACAAAACAGAAAAAAGCCTGCAAGGAAAGTCAAAGAATATGCAAGTACAAAATGTTGTTCAACATGTTATCTTTTATTGATGAGTCAAAAGTACAAAGTTCACTCCTCATCAGGAGGGGGTTCAAATACAATGGAGCTCGATTTGGCAGGAGATGCAGTAGGGGATATGTCCGCACGCGTTGTCGCTAAGATGCTTTGGTTTTGATCATCTTCTTCTTCTTATTGATCACTCTCTTCTTCTAATTGATCGAAAGCTTCCCCAAACGTCGTTAAAGACAAATCTTTATAATGAGAGAGGTCCCATTCGAGATGTTCTTCTTTCATTAGCTGCAATAGCTCTAGACGTCCATGCACAACACTGTTGAACTCGAACGTGCCCTGGGCTTTCAAATTTTTTTTCTTGCGAGCTCGCGATTCAACAAGTTCTTGCTCCAGCTGCTCCAACTTGCTCAATAGCGTGTCAGTTTTGGACCGCTCGGCACTCAAGTTGTCTTTCATAGCACCTAGCTCATTTTGCCTAGGAGTTACTATTTTGCTGTCCGCACACTCTTGGCATTGGAGTCAACGTCAACCTCTAGTTGCTAACATCGGGCAGTCCACTCAGACTCCTTTTTAACCTTCTCAACACTAAGAGCTTGCACCTTGGCTGCATCCTTCTGAGCAAAATGTAAGTCATGGCGGATAAGGTTCGGTTCTTTAACGAACCTATCCCTCTCGAGCATTGCCTCTGCCAACTTGGACTCAAGAATTTCCAAGCGAACCATCTGCGCCTCCGATCCTGTTTTCCAGTCCTTCTGATCAATAGTCGTTTGAACAAGCCTCCCTTACTTAAATTGCTTATGCAGTGATTCAATTTCACGGAGAGCATCGGAGTACGACTTCTACAAATGCGCAAAGACTTGCTCCATGGTGTACACCCTCCCATAGGCAGCCTCAACCTCCATCCTAGCGACGACGACTTGGATCAGATATGACATCTCAAGAACGAGATATTTTTGCCACTTGTCCATACGTTCTCCCGGCGTATCGCCTGTTGGCATCGGAACACAAGTAGACGATTCGGACTCAAACCAATCATGACGAGGGCCCTTACGCGATGAAGACAATGAAGGGCGGTGTTGGAGTAATTTTGATCCCAGAGGACCTCTATCCGGATGCGCAAATCAGCCTATTCGCTAGGATGTGCTGATGATGAGCAACCCAGCCTGGCTCCAGGAGGTTGATATTTCTTATGCCTCGAACTCAAATTAAGTGTGCCACTCAAGGAGACGATTCGGACTCAAACCAATCATGACAGCTCAAGTCCTCTACAACATGACTTGATGGACCGAAAAACTGGTCCACCAACTCGGGGGGAGTACCCGATGATACACCAAGTCGTCTTTTAATCAATGTCATATGTGTGTCATGATAATCTCGTCAGCAAATCAAAGTAGGCCTGACTGCCCATCCAAATATGGCAAGGCCCAAACAACATTAAGCCCAATTCAGCATAATCCAGAAGGTTGGATCCAAATTGCAGTGCCCTATTTAGCCCACGCATCACATGGTAAAGCCTAATACCCGTAAGCCCTAATCAGGCAAGTAATTGGAAGATCACCTAACACGACCACGCTAACAATACCTCGGTTTCGACTAAGAAACATATACCGGAGTATAAGTCGTGCATGAAAACTTCCTTGCATGGACAACACTCCAAAAGTGAAACTCTTCTGCAGATCTAGGAGCACAAGTCGAGTAAGGAAACTTATAAGCAATGCAAACAAACACCGCCCTAAAAACATGTCACTTCGACAGAAATATTACAGGGATCTTCCAGCCAAGCAGTGAAGATTACCAACAAAGTGAGAAGCTGACACAATGAAAAACATGGGCAGAAATATCTATCTAACATTTCACATTGGTTTTTTCACTGTTCATGAACAGTGAAATGGGTGTGTTTGTCCTACGTGGCAACCTTTGTGTTTATGTCAAACTTAAAACATTTCAAACTCTCACCCCGCGTACAAACTCAAACAACCAAAAACTCTCCATTTCAAACTCTCTTTCCCTCCCACTCTCCACCTCTGGACTTCTCTGCTTCTCCATTTTCTCAACCCTTCTCCACCTCTCTGCTTCTCCATTTTCTCCTCTGCTGCGTGAAGGAGTCCTTCTTCTCCTCTGCTGCGTGAAGGAGTCCCCCTCTCTGCGTGAAGGAATCTACCGCTCTCTGCGTGAAGGAGACATCCTCTCTGCTTCAAGGAGTCAACCTCTCTGCTTCACCATCTTCTCCTTCGCGTGATTTGCTGCTTCAAGTAGTACCTCTCTGCGTGATTTGCTGCTTGAAGGAGTCCACCTCTCTGCGTGATTTGCTGCGTGAAGGACTCCATCTTGCTCTCTGCGTTTTTGATGGGGTAATCAACTCCATCTTGCTCTCTGCGTGATTTAAAAGCTTTCTGTGACCAATTTATATAAAACACAATATGTGTTTGATGAAATTCCTCTATGAAGTTGAGTGGGGTTGTCTGTGAATTATATCTGCGTGTTTTATGAATTATATCCCCGTTAGTCCTCCAATTCCATTTACTCCAGCACATATGCACTGAATTGATCCTAAAGGTATGAACTCTGTGAGTTGAAATTCCTGAAAATGAAGTTTTGGGGTTAGTAGTTTCCCTCTTAGCTTTGTTTGAGACTCAATGATTTTTAAGTAGTCGTTCAATTCAATTCAACATCCTCATTGTTTTTATTTGCATGTTGTGTAAAGGGTTCGGTGTTGTTTAAAGCTGTAATCTTTTTTGGTTTGTTAGTGACATTTGTAAGTTATTTTCTCCATTGTACCATTGTTCTGTAAATACCTTTAGCATATAACATCATCCAAGAAGAGCAGGAAAAATTGAAAATTGAGTCCCTTAAATCCATACATGTAGATGTGGTTGAGAGCTGCCACTGCATGTAGACAATGGAGGCTGTAGCATTATGTTGTAGCGATGCATACAATGCATTCAATAGAAATGGCTGTAAGTGTGAATCCATACGTATGTTAGCCAAAATCTATACCCATCAAATGTTGGTACTACATACTATGTGGTCCATTGGTTATCTCAATATGAGACCTTACATGAATGTTGGATTTTCATCATGTCATAATTGTGATTCATGATAAATGGTTTAATCCATTGTAGAGAGATTTACTTAAATGGATAGTGTATGGTTATTGGATGGTAGTGGGTCACTACCTACTGAATTATTGTCACAAACATTTTTTTGAAGGATTCAACCTCTCTTGAAATTGTTGTCACCACCTATTGAATTAGTGCCACAAACAATTTTTATGAACAATTTGTTCCCTCCTTACAGCTGTTACTTTTCAAGTTTTGATCTTGGTGTGTTTTAAAGACTTGGGTATTTTTGTATATATCAAGGGAAGAGGAAAAGAAGTAGAAGACACAAGATTCGTTAATTTGAAATCAAGAAAGTCGTTTTTGCAGTAAATCAGAGATTGGGGCATAGGGGTTTTCCCATTTCGAACCAAACTCCTCCGCTCGCTTTCAGTTCTTTGTAAGTCATTTGATCTAAACCCTTTTACATGATGGGGTTTGTTTGTTTATTCATCAAATTATTGGGTTTGATGGAGTTTCATCCATATTAGGCTTCATTTATTAATTTGCTTAAATTTGTGCTTTTTGATTTTTGCATATTGTTGTTGCGTGATTGTGATTTTTGGCTACTTGAATCAGCTATTAAGTTTATGTTTTTATATTTAGGAGCTACTTCAATTTTTATTTTCCTTTCTCTTGGATGTGTATGCTTCTTTTTTAACATATATTTACTGATAATGGCCTAAACCCAATATATTTATCCTAAACCCTATACAGATAATGGCCTTGGAATGATGGGGATGGCAATGGGGAATGTATGGTTTGGCATTATGTATACTTCAAAGACCTGTCCAAATAACAGTGTAAATGGCAAACCTATACCTCCTACCCCTTTCCTGCTTTGAATAAATGTGTAAAACCATACATGTAGATGTGGTTGAGAGCTGCCACTGCATGTAGACAATGGAGGCTGTAGCATTATGTTGTAGCGATGCATACAATGCATTCAATAGAAATGACTGTAAGTGTGAATCCATACGTATGTTAGCCAAAATCTATACCCATCAAATGTTGGTACTACATACGATGTGGTCCATTGGTTATCTCAATATGAGACCTTACATGAATGTTGGATTTTCATCATGTTATAATTGTGATTCATGATAGTGAAATATTGCCTAACTCCAAGATATCGATTTCCCTGGCTGTTGATCGTCGGGTGATAACTGCCACCCACTGCGTACTCTCCCCATTGGTTAAAAGTGATTAACCAAACCTACACCTTGGCATTCTCTCTTTCAATCCCTCCCCAAAGTTATTAAAAGTTACCGGCACCTGCATGTTAGTGAACTACATTAATGTTTGTTTGTGATATGATAAACTGTGTTAATCTACTCTAAAATCTGAAAGCTTAAGTTACATTGTTAGTTTCTGTAAACCTTTGTGTTATGATAACATTACATGACCTTATCATGGCGCGTAAATAACCTATTTGATATCGTTACCGATGTAGACCCGTCCGTTACATCTATCAAACCATCTGTGCACTCGGCCAACAACCAATGGTACACCCATATCTTACTTGAGTGTCTGATAGTTATTCCATCACCGTCTGATTGCTTAGGTCCCTTTGATGGTACACAATCACCCATATCTATGCACATTGTGTACGATAACATTAGTCACAGAAACCCGAAATGGAATAATTAGTCAATGGAAGGTAAAAGACTTTGTTGGTGTTGATTCTTCAAATATTCTTCTAACTTTTATCAGATAAACAGTACTTACGAACGTTTACTATGTTGTAGTTGACAACTTCTATGAAGTATTTTCAACATGTTTTCAGTAAATCATGAAATTCAATCAAAACTAAAACTAAAGGAAGAACAGAGGCATTTCCAGATGCTTATCCTACTCATCCTTCCAATTTGTCAAAGGGACGAATATAGTGCAGCATTCGCGACTGTCTATATACTGAAAGTTTCAGTATTTTCATCCAAGTTGGATTGAGATCACTTTTTCCTCCTAACACATCCATGAACTTCTTCCTATCTGGAGCAAGTTTCATATCGACCTGTAATTTCAATATTTAATCATCAAAAATAATCTGTCAAAGGGACGAGTATAGTGCAGCATTCACGACTGTCTATATACTGAAAGTTTCTGTATTTTCATCCAAGTTGTCTGATGAAAAATAAATATTAATGAAGTTGCGTGGGGTTGGTTGTTAATCAGAATTCGATTGTGCCTTCTACATACTTCCATGACTTTGATTGTGCATTGTGCAATGCAAACTTCCATTTGGTAGTTGCTTTCATGGGTAGCACTTTGAAATTGATGTAATAAAGTTTTATACTGGAGTTCCAATGTTTTGAAAACCCAACATCAAGTTTGCAAAAGGGTACTACTTATGTTAATTGTGTGCTCCAAGATTTGCTGTTTTGAAATTGATATAATCAAGTTATGCTATTACATTGTGTTCCAATTGTGCTTTTGGATTTTGATCCTATTTCCTATGGGAACCATTTGTGCATTTGTGCATTTTCCTCCGAGGACCATTATGATCCTATTTCGTATGTGAACCATTTTGAACCATTTTCATGTTATTGATTTCATATGGGAACCATTTGTGCATTTGGATTTTGATCCTATTTCATCCGATGACCGGGGTTGGTGTGAATGGCCCTTTTATAAAAAGGAGGTCATATAAACTGAAATAGAGCCCTGAGCCGGATGGATTCCCCAATAAGTTTTATTCAGTGTTCTTTTATGTGTATGGTGGAAGAATTTTAAAGATCCAATTTTTAAGGATATAATCGTAATAGTACTGTCATTATCCTTATCCCTGAAGAGGTCGTTGACCTAAAACCTATTAGTTTGGTGGCAAGTGCGGGCAAAATATAGCCAAAAATCCAGCTTAATTAGGCTTAAAAGACTTATTTCTAACTTGACTGAGCCATAGATACTGCAAAGCAAGTGAATATACTGCAGAGCTCCACTGCAGAAACTTTCCATAGATGTGCCATGTTTCTTTGCCATGATTAATTTCATTATGTCCATTTCATATTGCTTTATTACTTTGAAACTGATCATGCATATTGCAGGTTCTCTTCCAAAATGATTCTCCCGCAACTTTACTCGCACGTGTGATCGATAAGGGAAGGGATAAATACAAATATTTCACTAAATCAGGTCCTGTTGAACGAAATCAGGTACTGTTTCTCAGAAAGTTGGTTATTTTTACTATATTTTGTTACACTATTTCCCTTTCATAAAGGTTGTTAGCA
>QNQO01004321.1:0-29289 GCA_003290165.1 Berberis thunbergii | reverse complement strand
AATTTTTGGATCTAAAAAAACATCTTACCTAAATATTCCCCTAAAGCAGAACAAGGAACAGTAGAAAAATCTTCCCTTTTATTGCTTTTGCTCTTCTTTCAAGAGAGCTGGTCTTTGCCACATTCAAAAGAGAATACCTATATTAGGATTCTTTAATATGAAGTGCACTGAGAGAATCCTACTGCCATTGTAACCAATTCTTTAATATGAAGTGCAGTGAGGGAAAAATATACTTCACTACTGAAACCCATATGCACACCCTTCACCCTTTTTCACTAGCTCCATTACACTAATCCCATACAAAGGTTGGACAAATATCTAACTAAAGGTACAGAATCATGACTGATGCAATCTCTGAAGAAAAAAATTTGGAAAGCTTTCTATGCAATCCTTTGGTTGTCTTAACATAGATTAGATGTAGTAGGTAGTTAGGTAGTAGGTATTGTTGCCAATATTTTCTTAGAACTCTGACCACTTGCCTGTAGAATGAATCTTCTTGTCAAGGTTTGAAACCTATTTAGGTATAGTTAAAGTAGACGAGGAATTTAGGAATTACGCTTGGATTGTATATACCTTTCATTTGACTATATGGGATGTTTGCGTGCTGATTTGTTTTGAAGTTCAATCATGGTTTGGATTTGGATTCAATAGGAATATTTTCCATATAAGAAAAGGAAACTTAAACTGCCACAAATCATAAGACACAAGTTTGGGAGTGCTTGATGGATTATCTGCTCTAATTAGAGATTAATTGTGATAAAAATATAATCTGAAATCTTTAATCAATTATGTGCATGTATTCTCTAGAAAAATCTAGGTGTCTTTTCATTTTTCCAGGTGACTGTTCATTTGCTTAGGAGTCTTTGAAATTCAGATGTATCTAATTAATCATGGTCTTAAATGAAAATGTATCTAGACCATAATATTGCTATATAAATATGTACAAAGAGAGGGGTGTAGGCAATTCAGATTGAAGCAAGAAATACTCTTCAAGTGTGAGCCTTTGCATCCTTATTCTTTAAACTAAACATATTTTTAGATTTACCATCTAACTTCTACTGTTTCTATCAAATTGAAAAAAATAAAGGATGTTGGATAAATTAATGGGGTAATGAAACACCACCAGTAGATGATAGCTGCACATGGTAAACCACCAAAAGGGACTCATAGCAGAGGTATCCACTTGATGCATAGATGGTCCTCCTTCCATGCAAGCTCCACAAACATATCAAGTTCACCATTCAATATGATTAATGTAGTCGTTGCAAGAAAGGTAAAAGAAGGTATAATTCCCTAAGAGAGAATAGAAATTCAAAAGTAGCGGTCTTCTTAGTCACTTGTTCTTCAGTAAAATATCCCTGATTCCCCTAGTAGTGTGGAGATCTTCTAGGGCTAAATTGAAGAACTAAACATACTGCAGTTTACTGCGGCTGAGTTCTTGTACTAGAACAACTACGATGACCAATTACTCTCTAATCTTTTAGGTATTTAAATTAATTAAGATTGATACAAATGCATTTTTGTACTACTACACAACTATTATGACAGTTAAGCTTTAAACTTTTAGGTATGTAAATCAATAATACAACTCGTGATAGACATAATTAAAGACAGTACCAATGATCGTAGTAGCTAGCTAGGATTCACCTCCCTTGCATGATGGGAGGTTCTATACCACAAAATGCCATATGTACATTCCATCCGCATGAACTAGTATCCGGTATTACGGCATTCTTCATTGGGTGTCTAAAGAACCAAAACTAATGGTATAAGTAGCCTACCGATAGCACAGATTCACTATGGACTTAAGAGGCAGTACCATGTCTCAGCTTTATATGTGCCACTAAACGAATTTTACGGCATTATGTTAATGCTAACAATGTCTACCAGTACGAATGGTTATTGAAGAAAATAAAGAACTCTCAAAAGTTTCATCGATTTTGATTTTTAAGCACAGTTTTTATTGATACGTACATTCATCAATACATACTTGGATAGCCATTCGGCTAGTAAAAATGTGTACTTGAATAAAGTAAAGAAAATAATAAAATGATATGGAAAACAAAAACAAGAAAAGAGATGCAAAAACAAAATGATAGTGATATTTTGAACCAACATGCACTATTCTCTTATTCATTGCACCAAACTAGATGCATGTAAGGTTTACAACATCAGATCAAATTGCTTACATTATTTACTTTGGAAACAAGAAAATATTTTAGACCTATCAGTATTTTGAATGGGGCCAATTGATCATGTCAAAGTATTGGCTAACAGATGGAAAATAGTTCTTCATTCAGTCATTTCTCCTTTTCAAAGTGCAGCAGTCAGTGAAGACAGTGGTTGATAGCCCTTTGATGCCAATGAAATTATGATTCTAGGAAAAAAAAAATAAGGTGTTCCAGGGCTCGTTATCAATTAGATTTCTCCAAAGCCTTTGACAACGGCTTATTGGAGATACTTGGATTTGGTAATGGCTCGCATGGGGTTTGACTCTAAATGGATTAATTGGTTTCACACTTGCAGATCTATAGCTAATTTCTCTCTTAAAATTAATGGTCAGCTGCACGGGTTTTTCAATAGCTCGAAAGGCTTGTGCCAAGGCGATCCCCTGTCTCCTCTTCTTTTTACTATAGCAGCTGAAGGTTTAACACAAATGATCTTAAAGCGGTTGGATGTTGGCCTAGTCAAAGGGTTTTCTGTCGGGAAGGGTAGTCCGCCTGTTTCTATTCTCCAGTATGCGGATGATACTATCCTCTTTTGTGATGTTTTCGCTTCTCAGGTTCTTGCTCTTAAAAGAATTATATTTTGGTTTGAAGTTATTTCAAGTCTGAAAATCAACTTTCACAAATCAAGGGTGTTGCCTATTGGAGATGTCCCTCATCTGCACCAGTTGACGGGTTTATTGGGTTGTTCAGCGGGTCATCTTCTAGTTAGTACTTGGGCATGCGTTTGGGGCTAGTTTCAAAAGTAAAGCTGTGTGGGATGAGATGATCGAAATGATGGAATCGAAACTAGCGTCTTGGAAACGCAAATTTCTTTCTAAAGCAGGCAGGACTAGCTCTTGTACAATCCATATTAGCGTCTATCCCGGTGTTCATTCTGTCTCTTATCAAGGTTCTCTGTTCAATAGCAGCCAAGATGGAACAGATCATGTGCGATTTTCTTTGGGGTTTTACTCATAACTCTAGAAAGATGCATTTGGTGGGCTAGGAGAAATTTGTTGCCCTAAATCTCAAGGTGGTTTAGGCATTCGTTAGTGCTCACTTTCAATATTACATTATTTTCTAAGTGGCTTTGGCGATTTGCAGAAGAAAATGATAATTTATGGAGATATCTTATATATTAGGGACAAATATGGGCGCAATAGATGGGTTTGGGAAAAGAAAACTAAGTACACTTTCTACAGATGCTCTTTGTGGAAGTCCATCTCCCCGGTGCTCAAGTGGTTTCTACCCTCACACCTCTCTCCAATGTCGAAATGGTGATCTCATCTCTTTCTAGCATGATGTTTGGTGTAGTAACCAATCTTTGAAGGATTTGTTCCCAATGTTGTTTTTCATTAACAACAATCAATACGGAGTGTGATCAATTTTTGGTCTAACGACAATTCTTGGAATCTTTCCTTTCGAAGATCTCTTAATCCTGGGGAGTTAGATGAGTTCGCTAAATCTAAAGCTTTTGTTGGATAGACAAATGCTCTCAGAGGGATCTGATAGTTTGGTGTGGAAGGGTAAAGGTGTGGGCTTCTCAGTAAAAGAATTTTTGGACATGTTGGCTGCATCTCACTATGAAACCCACTCTAACCCCTTCATTTCCTCTCACAAAAACTGGTATAGGTGCAAAACTTTTTTCTCGGATTAATTTATTTAGTTGGTCAGTATTGCATGAGAAGATCTTGACTAAAGATAGGTTAAGGAAAGAGGAATCCACACAGGGAGTCTTTGTGTGTTTTGCAATGAAATTGACGAGACACTGGACCATTTGATGCTTCACTGCTGTTTCTCCAAATCCATTTGGAGCAGTTTCTTGGCAGAATTGGTTTGAGTTTGATGTTTCAAGGCTCCATTTTAGATTGGCTAAGTTGGTGGTCTCAAGCTAATCCTTTCCGTCGGGGAGAGTGGTTATGGCGTAGGGCCCCTCACGTTCTCATGTGGTGTGTGTGGAAATAAAGAAATAAAAGGGTTTTTGAATGACTCAACAGATCAGAGCACTCTATCTTTATCGAGATTAAAGAATTGCTGTGGAGAATGAGTTCGGCTTGTAATTTGTTTAGGGATTTGGGTTTTGACACTTTCATGGTGTCTTGGCATTCTTTAATATAGGAATGTTTTTCTTTATCTATAAACATCTTTGTGTTTGACATTAGAAAAAAAAAAAAAAAAAAACAACCCGATTTTTTAGAAATAGGCATGCTTAAGAATATCTGATTGGGCTATAGGCAGTTGGCATCCACTCTGAACCATATAAATTTATATTTTAATAGCTTATGAAGAATATAAATAATATAACTTGTAAATAAAATATTTATATAAATAATAGATTTGAAGTAATAGAAAAATTACGGGTGTTACAGGAGGATAACACGCTAGCTACTCTTGGAGTTAGTTCTTGATCATTTACTGAAGACCTGAGGGAGTGACGCAAGTTATACAACTCTTAAGCACAGAGCTTCAGTTGCCATCATCTCTTGCTAGTTATACACATAATAATATTAAGTAATTTGATAGCAGACTTAATCAACTATGCTCTGTTACATGTAAAGCATAAAGAAGCAGAGTGTAACCCGATATAATGCATCAAAACTGGGTTGATCAGAATCCTATAATCAGATGCTTAAGATGATTGAATAAATGGATTTTTTTTTTTTTTTTTTGAGTACTTACTACATAAAGAAGCGAATATGGCAAGTTATATGTCTGATACGCGCAAAGCTCCTATTGTCATCTCTTGCTAATTATGTTATTGTTATCATCTTAAAGTAATTTTGATATCAGAGTTTGCTCTATTACTTGTGGAGCATCGAGAAGTTAGTATGACACAATACATGGACCTAATGCTAATCTGATTAAGTGGTTCATATTGTGATCGTCTGCATTTAACTGTGGTGTGTTAGTTTGACATAACTTCCTGTAGCCATACTTAGCTATCTTGCTAGTTATGCAATCTCAACAAGACAAATGAATACATACATATCACCAAGAAAGCAAGGAGAAAATGAAGAGCAATCTCTTATTCCAAACAAATTTTCTTTTTTCCTTGTTACAATTGCCAGATAGAGAACTACATGCACCTAACATAGATTACACAAACAGAAATACAAGAAATGGATAGTCAAGGAATTCAATTATAATCATGCACGAGGTTTAGGCCGAGTAAAGAATGGAGTGTTAAACTGTCTGCCTTTCAGGATCTGAAATATGGCTTTCGTAGAACTTAGCAATGAAGGCAGAAGCTTTCCTGTCTATGCCAGGTTCAGCCACCCAGCAGTATCCCCTGTCTTCATCACTAGGCCGTACTCTTCGAACATTAGTAGCTTCATCCCACCCGATGTCATCTCTATCATATGACCTCCCACACTTGAAGATATTGAATATGGAGAAGAAGGAAGATGATTTCTCTGCCTGTTGCCCATCAGTCTTTTCTCTTCTCTAATCTCTCTCTTACACAGAAAGAACAAAGTTGTGTTGTACTCAATCTGGCTCCTCCTGGCAACAAAGAGCCTCTCTTTTATTTATAGTAGGAGGAAACCTTGTTTGAACTTTTCACTAAATGAAGAATCTTGAAAGGCTATGGATAGTTATGTTCAAAATTGACTGCAAGTAACATTGCACTCAATGAATGTAATAAAGATTTGATGGACAAAACCAATTAATCTATTTGATTACATGAAACTCTATTCTGATTCTTTGTTTCAGTACATAAACAAATATAATTCAATAACTAAAGAGTTAAAAAAAAAGATATTCCTCTATTTCTTTTATCAATTTTAAATGGTATAGAACCAATTATATTGTTAATAGAATCAACTAGCAGTATAGATAACTAATCTACTCGTAAATGTGTAACATGGATAAAAGCCATCCATTCAACATGAGTTGTGTTAAGCTCCTATTGCACGTGAAACTTGTTTGATACCATACACGATGTTGATGGGCTAAAATAATACTTCCAGTGATTAGGAAACAATTAATCGTGTTATAAGTTTAAATGATTCTACTGTGGATGAAAGCAAACGTGATTGAAAATGTATAAGAAAAACCAGATATACCAGGAAATAAATTTAAAGAATGCTTGTGGGTTCAACCTGAATAGGGTTTTGGAAGCACTGGTTGTGAAGGGATTGGAGTTATTAAATAAATTGATGCAAGTTGTCTAGATATTAGGCATATCTTTTGTATACTAATGAGAGCCAGAATTAGGCATGCCAACCTTCTACATCAACTTAGAGCAAAATATCTTTCTCCTTTGCCTTTAGCTTCTCTTTCATTCAATAATCAACAATTTCTTGATTAGATTAGATTTTTCAAAAAAAAAAAAAAACTTCTTTTTACTATTTTAGAATAAGAATCTAAACCAATAAAAATCCTATATTGTTATTAGGAAGCTTCAAAAGCCTTCCATGGCTGTGTGTTAAGTTGTGATTGCTCATTATAAATAATCAACAATTCAGGAAGTATCAGAGAAGGTGGAAGTTAATTATGAGTTTCTCTACTTTAACCACCTTTTAAAGGAGGCTTTCACACTTCAATTAGAATGCATAAAACTAGTAAAGCCTAAAGATGATATACAAGTAGTGCCACAGCAAGTGATGAGTGCATTCATTTGTTTCTGTTCCTTTGCGTAGTTTATCACGAGCAACATATGTTTAAATATTTTTACCTTAATTTTAACATATGTATGAATATATTACAACAAATTTGTGATTCCCATATTTTAGTTATGTCATTACAAAGTAGTGAAGGTGCATTTAGCCGCTGCAGTTGGCTCATCACCAAACTCATCAATTGCAGTACTGGAAATTAAACGATTAGATATGGAACTACACTTGCAAATAACTATCGACTCAATTAAATGGGCTTCAGACTCCCAATCTGTTTTCCAGATTATCAAAAACAATGGTGAGGGTCCTTGTGAAGCAATAATCATCGTAAGAAAAATTCGACAAATGATTAACTCATTTACATACTATGACATTGTCCATAGAAAAACCAATAGAACAGCATGACCACCTGGCAAAGCTTGGATCTGGGGCATGAGTTTGTTGAATTCACTCCTAACTCATTTAAACAAAAAAAGAGGGGTGGTGCATAACTGGCATACATGAGCAAACACACTTCCAAGGTACATTACTAGTTTCAAGTTACAATTTATTAACTGATTACTAGTTTCAAATTACAATTTATCAACTGATTAATTATGACCAATTGTGTTAAACTGTTTTTCACTCGGAACCTAGCAATGAAAGTGGAAGCTTTCCTCTATGCCAGGTTCTGCCATCCAGTATCACTAAGCCTACTTTTCGAACATCAGTAGTTTCATCCCATCTAAAGTCATCCCTAATCCCTATCATATGACCTCGCCACACTTGAAAATATTATAGAAATATGTGGAGAAGAATGATAGATGATTAATTCCTCTGCCTGGCCTGTAGTTTCCTCCATCAGTCTTCTCTTTTCTATCCTTCAGAGTCAATGTGAAAAAACAAAAGTTTATGCATGTTGCACTCAAGCTGGCTTCCTCTGGCAACAAGGGCCTCTCTTTTATTTATAGTAGGAGCTAGGAAGCCTTGTTTTGAGCTGTTCACTAAGTGAAGAATCTTGAAAGGCCATAGAAGATGGTTTTGTTCAAAGTTGACTGAAAGAACATGGTAATCACTGAATGCAATAGACAAAGCATAGGAGTTTTACTGGAAAAACGACCAAACAATTTATTTGCTTAAATTTGACTCTATTCTGATTCTCTGTTTCTATTCATAAATTTTACTTAAACAATTTATGTGTATTACTATTCATGAAAAATTATTTGCTTAAATGAGACTAGCACCTAGGCTGATTTTTTTAGAACAGAGAATCAATATTACTTTCGACCTAGCCTAGGCCCCAGATCCTTCATTCTCATATACACATATGTGCACATGGGTGACACACCAACACAAATAAACAAAGGCAGCGACTACTTTACACCACCATTTCATCTTTTTCACATCATTCTGATCTCCTACTTTCTCACACCACCTATAAAAACCAAAACCCAACTTTTTTTCCCTTCCCATTCAAATCGACAAGAGATTCCTCCCTCCTCCATTCGAAATTCCTCTCTCTCCCACATTCAAATCTCTTTTAAAGCTCTACCAACACTCAAATCTCCTCCCTCTCCCTTGAAAACATCTCAAAATCGAAACCGTTACATATCGAAACCCTCAAACTCTAAAAAATCCCCTCAAATTTCTAGCCAAATCTCCCCTCCCCATTATCAACTCCAAATCTTCTGTAAGTGAGCAATCAATTCTATCTCTTGCTTCTTCCACTCTTTCCTCCATTTGATTGTTTCACCACCTGTTGATAAAAATAGTAATATAAAAAGAGGGTAACATTCAACTAATTTAAACCCTCGATTGAGACTGATTCTCAACCTTATCAAAATAAAAAAATTGTAGTTATTTGAGTTATCTAATAAACACAACTTGAATCACTTAAAAATGTTTTGAAATAAGCAAGTTATGGTCATTTTACTAAAGTCACGCAAATATATCTTGCAATGAAAACGAGACGGTGTCCCTGACTTTCAGCCAACTTATATGATCAATCAAGACCGATTCTCAACCTCATCAACACACAAAAATTGTAGTACTTTGAGTTACCTAATAAACACAATTTGAATCACTTAAAAATATTTTGAAATGGGCAAGTTATGATCATTTTACTAGAGTCGCGTAAAATGGTGGTTTGGAGTAGTCACATAAAAGATTAGTTCGGAAGACTTGTATGGTTCGAGTTTAGGTTTGATGCGACAATGCGCAGATACATCAGAAAACTAAGTTTTTAAAAAAAATTCACAAACTGAAAATTTTTCCAGTTAAAATTTTTTTGCAAGCTTTTAGTTATGTCCGCAGTGCATAATGCGAGTTGTCTCAAAATTCCCACATTGTCCACGGCAAATTTTTTTCTGTTCGCAGCTTGCAATGTGAGGGATTCCAGATTGCACACTGCGAACATGAAAACTTTTTCTTGTCCGCAGTGTGCAATGCAGGTTATCTGAAATTCCCCGCATTGCAAGCTGCGAACAGAAAATTTTCGGACAGATTTACGCGACTTTAGTAAAATGACAATGACTTGCTCATTTGAAAACATTTTCAAGTGATTCGAGTCATGTTTATTAGATAATCCAGAGTACTACAACTTTTATGTGATGAACTTGATAATCGGTCTTGATCAAGTACATAAGTTGGCTGAAAGTTAGAAATACTATTTCATTTTTATTGCAAAACAGATTTGCGTGACTTTAATAAAATGACCATAACCTTTTTTGGAAGGATCCATGGCACCCCACGGGAATTCAAATGGATAGATTTCCATAGGAATTATTGTATGACTCGACACTTCACAAAGATGCTAAAGTCTCAGCCATTATCAGCAACAACAATTGGAGCATACCTCAGAGTGTAGGCAATCTCATCTGTGATATTACTACTCCCCTTTACTATGTTGAACTAGATGCTAGTAAACAAGATGAGGTGTTGTGGAGCTCTAGCAGTGACGGACAGTTCCACTTGAAATCAACTTATGAAACAATCAAGAAGCATAACAGACAAGTGGAATGGGCTCATATAATCTAGTTCAAAGGGTGTATTCCCAGGCATTCCTTCATAACTTGGTGCCTTAAAGACACTAAGCAAGCTCAAGCAATGGGGCAAAGCTCAGTAGGATATTTGCCCGTTATGTACTCAGGAAAGTGAGACTGAAAGTCACATTTTCTTTGCATGTACACACTCTCGAGTTGTTTGCGGTAGAATGCTACAATTTCTAAGCTACTCTAGGCAGATTACAGGATGGGAAGAAGAACTCAGATGGTGCGCTAGCAATTTTAGAGGCAACAGTTGCAATGCACAGTTGAAGAAGGTCGCACTGAACGCAACTATCTACTACATATGGACCGAAAGAAACACTAGACTATACCAACAACAACAATGCTTAAGTATTGATCTAGTCAAGCGCATTTACAGTGACATAAGGCTCAAGTTTACTGCTGATGAGCTAGTTATTGATGACACTGCAGCCAACAGACAGCTCTTCGGGACATGGCAACTTGAGCCACAGTTCAGGACTCGGTCCCCAATTGTGTGCTATTGGAAGAAACCTCCTACTAGTTGGTTTAAACTCAACTTTGATGGTTCACTAAGAAGCCACACAGGGGGTTATGGTGCTGTAATTAGAGATGATCAAGGAGACATTGTGGTTGCTTGTGCTAGTTCGACTGCAGGCCAGACAACACTCAAGCATGAACTACAAGGAGTTGAGGCGGGGTTACAACTAGCCTGATCAAGATGTATTAGAAAGCTAGTAATTAGCACTGACTCTACATCAGTGCGTGATTACCTGCTCAATGCTAGGCAGACTGCGTGGAACCTAAGAAACGTTATCAATAAGATCATGAGAATGCTGGTAGAGTTGGAAGAATATACTATAATGCACGAGTACAGAGAAGCAAATAGAGTCGCGGATAGACTTGCTAGCCTACACCCAAGCTCGGAATATTTGAAAGTTACACCGAGTTCGTTTGCGCAAGATTTGAAAGATATTGTACATGAAGATAAATCAAGAAAAATTTATTTACGGATATAACTTCAACTTATCTTTTTTCAGGTTTGGGGATCCTAAATAACCCCCGCTCGCTTTCCAAAAAAAAAAACCCATCACTTGCTCATTTAAAAACATTTTCAAGTGATTCAAGTTGTGTTTATTAGATAACTCATAATAATACAACTTTCGTGTTTTGATCAATTTGAGAATCGTCTCAATATAATCGAAGGTTTAAATTGGTCGAAAGTTATCATGTTTTGCGTTTTTTTTTTCATTTTGATTTTGGGTTTCTCTGTTATATGCATATTTATTGGTGGTGTAAGTAAAAAATTAAATAAATAAAAACAAACTCAATAGTGGTGTGAAAAAGCGGAAATGGTAGTTTAAAGTACTCGCTGCCATAAACTTACAAGTCATTCGTTCATTTAAAAAACCAACATATACTTCTTCCCTCTCTTGTTGTTTTGTATGTAAATTTCCTATCTCAGGTGGCTTAGGAGGGAGCACAAATCTAAAAGTAAGTGAACGAACAAAAGAACTGATCATTTCAGTCAAACGTAATTTCTCCACATCGATCGAGTTCCTTGCCATTTGCAACACACTTTCAAACACAAATTTTTGCCCAAAAGAGTACTCCTGAACTTAATATGGTTTCAAGACAAATTCCATGTAAAAACACAAGCATAATCAATGGAAAAAGGGTTATTTACCTTTTAATACCCAATTTATTTTTTTAATTACTCAGTGGTACGAAAAAAATATTATAATGTATCTTTGGTATCTAATTTTACTCTTAATTGCTATGTCAATGATGTTAACCGGACCAAACCATCCACATTTTTTTCTTCTAATGATTGAATGGCTCAGTATTCAAATCGTAATATAAATAAATATGCATCTCAAGGTGCATCTATCCCCGAGGAAGTAATAAAACCCCTTGTGTTGAATACCATCAAATCTAATTCAGCTATTCTGTGAGATAAAATGTTTTTGCCATCAAATACGTACTAATTATTAGAATGTGAAATTTGAATCATATTATTACATTTCGGCTTAATTTAGTTCAAAAGAGAATTAAATGAGTTAACTGTCTTAATTATTATATATTACATGTCTTTATTAAATAAAAACAAAAAGCTAGGGGAACACTTTTGATGGAACCAACAGAAACCATGCCAGGAGACTAAACTCATAGCTTTGCATACTTCTTCAAAGCCTCGGCTGCATCTTTTGCGTTTTTTGGAACAGGCATGTTACATATAAGTGTGACTTTGGAAGACGATATTAATATTCCATCATTTTCGACACTTGAATCTTTTGTTTTCCACAATTGTACCTCCCACACCTTGTCAATCACATGCATAAGAAAATAGTTGTAGTAAGGTCACAAAACTTCCATATAACTCTTCTAAAATGTGAAATTGGATAATAGAATTTTCATATATATAAGCATTAGCTATGTAGTTTTTTTTGTTTTGTTCGGGGGTACCTTTATGTGCATTCTATTCCTAGTGACTGACTTCTGTGGTTTTATTGGGTCTGATTTATTTGATCATATGGGTCAAGATGTTCTGTATACTTTTCGAAATGATGCTGAAATTAAATAGAAATGTAAGCAAGACCTGGATGGTTTTGCCAAGGCTGATAGGTGTGGCCTGGGCTAGTACCAAGTCATGGAGTTGAGCAGCTTTGACATGGTTAGTACTAAGATGAACCCCAGCAACTCGGTTGAACCCCGAAGCCATATGAGCACCCATGCTCGCCAGTGTCTCTGCTATTAGTGCTGATACTCCTCCATTCAACACTTTAAACCTCTGCCAACATTCATCGATCTGATGGGTCACAGTCACAAATTTGGATGAACTGAACAAAACTATATGTTAATAGAATGAATGAATACTCACTTGGCAACAAGTCTCGTTCACCTTGAGCCGACCAGTGACCCTATGTGGTGACACTTCTTGCACCTCAAAGCCTATGGCATGTAGAATTGGAGAAAGAGACTCTGTCTTTGATTGCAACTGAGGTTCCATTTGAATTCAAAGAGAAACTTAGATGAATGAATGAACCCCACTACTCTCTCTTCCCTTTTTTTTTTTTTTTTTTTTTTTTATTTCAGTGATACCATGGACGTATAGTAGACCAAAAATGAGTGGCAGGTAGGTCACCAATGAGTTGATTGAGTCACACGTCTCATCAACTACTACAAAACTTGCATAGGTTATTGGATTTAGACTTTAATGGTGGGTTAGCTGACACCGCATTTACCTACTACACATTTTGTTTCTGCGTGAGGACAAGTCGCCTTTATCTAGCATATACGTTATTAGGTGGTGATCACCAAATCACCTCTTTGATACCACCAACCTTTGTTTTTTTTTGGAGTAATTCTAGCTGGTCTCTAACCAGCGAGGCTGCTGCCGGGGAGGGGGTGAATTTACATTTTTACTCCCTCTTTTTTAAACACCTTTTTCAAAAGGTTGTTAAAGAGGGGGGCAATAGTGTAAATTTGCCCTCCGGCAGTCAACTCAGGCTGGTTTTCCCAAGCCATTTAGAATTTCCGTTTTTTTTTAATTGGTGGTGTCAAAAAGTGAGGGACCATATGTTTATTCGTTGGAACACAGTCTCCTTATAGTAGCCTGGCTACCCAATTAATCACTCCATCATCTAGGCAGAGGACCATGAATGATGTCATTCTATATTGAGGTGATACATTGAGATGATGAGTTAGGGAACTAGAGATGGCAACAAGTTGGGTTTGGGCCATGCTGAGTTTATGGTTTCAAATGGGCTTAATTTTGGAAAGCCATGGACTACTTTAACCTAGTTTTGGACAGTCAAGGGGATGTTCATGGATGAGCTAAAATTGCT
This sequence comes from Berberis thunbergii, assembly GCA_003290165.1. Classification (NCBI taxonomy): domain Eukaryota; kingdom Viridiplantae; phylum Streptophyta; class Magnoliopsida; order Ranunculales; family Berberidaceae; genus Berberis; species Berberis thunbergii. Next base: position 15,616 of record QNQO01004321.1, on the reverse strand, counting down.
TCAAGCCTTCAATCACTATGTAAGTTTCAGTCAAGCCTGTGGGTCTTTAGAAGCTTTGCCAAAAGAAGGTCACTATGAAAAGCCATGGATGATGCTATCAAATAAACCTGGTGAAAAGAGTGTCGCCTCCTACACTCCCTTAGAAGGCAAGTTTTACCACCTTAAACTTCCAAAGATTGTGCAAAGAAGTTTTTGCTGTGGTTCATATGTAGGTTGGCTGATTATGGCACACAAGAGCAAAGAAAATTTTATGTACAATCTCATAACAAGGAAACACCTGAACCTTCCAACTCATCTGGAAGAGTCTAAGTATCCTAAACCTGAAGCTTCAATGTTTGTTATTTGCTATGCAAACTCCAACAGTGGCAATAGCTGATAACCACAAAACTGGAGACAAAATGAAAATGCCCAAACAACCAACAAACAGTGCAGTATCATCGAATCGAAACTATGGATTCTAACAAATACAACTTTACTCAACAGACCAGGTTAGCTGTTTTGGTTTTGTAGATTTTGTTCATATTCTGTTTTGGTCTTTACTCAAAATGAACTATGGATTATAAATTTGTTGTGTTTGAAATTTAATTCATGTGTTTTGCATATGACTAACTATATACATGGGTATGGTCTTGCCTTGCCTTGCCTTGCCTGGTATCTCTATCTTAAGTAGCAGCATGTTGCTGGGACTAGGAAGAACCATCAAACAGAGTGTAACGTAACAAATCTCCACTCCTCTAAACCCTACCCTTATTCAGAAATACAATTGCCTCTTATGTTTTTAAACATTGATCCTGAATTTGAGGTGCAAGGAAAGAGGGGTGTAGCTGTAGGTGGTGGGATTGGAGAGTTTGGGCTCTGGATCATTTATTGGTGACTTTGGACCATTGGAGTTGGGGGTGCATAGTAAATTATTATTGTTGTTAGTACGTATCATCGTTAATTATTATTGTTATTGGCTCCACAATAATATTACTATAATCATGATTTGCCGCTAATCATGATTTGTCAAAGATTCAGTTACAGTAAATTTATTACTATAATCATGATTTGCTAATACTCTATTGACTTCAAATGTTAGCTCTACAATCATTTCAACAAGGGCCATAACTTTTATTGTTATTTTTTTTAATCCTTACCCACTCCCATTCCAAATGCTGTCGGTTAAGATTGATCTTGATACCATCCGCCACTTTTTATCCACTTAACCATCATAGTTTCGATAAAAATGCCATAGTTAATTCCTTTAAAATATCTCATTGTCATACATCTTGGTCTTCTAGTGTTTATAGTTGTCATTTTCCTGACCAATCACTTCAAGTTAATGTATTAGATTAAATTGGGTGCATGGGGTTGGATTTTTTTTAGTCTATATGCTAGAGAAAAATATAGGAAATCACGTTTTTCAACTAGGATGACGTTGCATAATTTTGAAAGAATGATAAAATCTTTAAAGTGTTTATGTGTATTTTGAGGTTATAAAAAATCTCCTTTGATGATGTCACATCATCCTGATTAAAAAACCCGATTCCCTAACCTCACTCATATCCTTGAAAGAATGGACAATGTGAATGAAATTTTATAATTTTCGTATGAGTTTGTTTGGTTGCACGAAAAACAGACATGAAAATCGAAATCGTTTTTGTGAATTTTATTTCGAGGAATTCGATTTTGATGCCCCCCATGGATTTGAATTCTCATGAATGGTGAAAAAATCGTCTCATGAATAATCGATTTTCTGTTAGTACATAAACAACCAAACAGCAAAAATCTCCATAACAGATAAAATGGATTCCATTTTCCATCAAAATGGCTAACCAAACATAACCGTATACTTACTTTGAGTAATTTCACATAAATAGAAGGCACAAACCATTATCTTTGTTAGTATCATTTATAATGAAAATGAATAATAATTGAAAAATTAAAAACTTTCAATTCCATTGAGACTGATTCTGTCAATTGGCCTTTTTTCTTATACTCGTATCTATAAAAATCGAAAATTAGGTGAGTGTTTCACAAAAATATGTATAAATATGGAAGTCTACCTACTCTCTTTCAATATCTTCTTTCATTTACAGTAAGTTTGTAAATCAATTTTTCTAGAGAGCCAGCCCAGTCCATTATGAACTATCATCATAGAGATTGGGTCATTTCTAGCATCTCTAGGATGATGAATGGTATTGTATTGAGCTGACTAGTTCTCTAGATTTTTTTGTAAATTTGTGGTAGGGCGAACAATTGCTCTTTATTTATTCAAATAGTCTTATTTAACTCCATTTGTTTCATGACAAACTGACCTCATATGGTCTATTTAGAGATAATGTAGGCATTGATGCACGAAAGAGATCCCTCAATAGAACAAGAGTTTGACGTTGAATAGCTTGGACAAAAAATGTGTCACAGCTTGTTCGACAGATACAACAAGTAGTTGGAAATATTTGTCAAATTGAAAGGAAAAAACAACAAAGAGAAGAAGGGATGTCCGATTCATTTAACTTGTAGCATTGACGAGTAGATATGGATATCAAATTGACTTGGTCTTTTTTTGTATTTTGTTTATCAAACTCTACCAAATATCTTCGTCCTTCGCCCCCTCCACGACGTTAGTTCATCATCAAGAGCAACTTCCACAAAGGACTAAAACTTTCAAAGTCTTGATTTCCAAACAATCAAATTTATGTGGAAATTATAGTAATGTTTTTTTATACATTATGAGAAGCAAATGGAAATGTTAATTATTTGGTCGTGCTCCTTATTTTATTTGAAAGACTTAAGATTCTGATATCATTCTTTGGAAACGCCAACTTTGACATGAAAAGCTGATAATTAAATTTATTAATCGATCTAATTAAAAAAAAACCTACAATTCTAAACAATCAGACTTTATAGCCACTTGACTCAAGATTATAAAATACCAAATCATATATAGTTCAAATTTCAAAAAATGAATGCTTAGCCTTCTGCATTGGAATTGATATTGATCATAATGAGGAAGTCAGAAATCCTCCACACCCTGAGCATGATAACGTTGTTTTATCGTCTATGATTTTTCACCTAAGCTAATAAATTGACATATACAATTTCATCAACCACAAGTCTACCGCTAAGCTAGTAATCCATTGACAAAATGTGGCTATCAATATTTATTGTAAATTAAGTAGACGACGAAACGGAATTCCTCTTGGGCCAGACTCCAGGGACCACATTTGAGACTTTGTATACCCAAATCCAGCTAAGTATAGATAAGGAAAGATGGATGTATCATGCATTTTGTCTTCCAACTTCTTCTTATTTGGTTTTTTTTGTTAATATAATAGACCGATGCGTGTATTACACTCCAATGACAAACTTACACATCCATATATCTAGATTATTCTACTGTAAAGCAGCTCCAATTTTTCGAAATGTTGAATATTACCAAAGCTAAAAAATAATTCATAACAATATGTTTGTGGAAGTGGAACACTCAATTTATCACCAAGGCTTAATGGGAAAAAAAAATCTAATTTTTATTAACATACATGATTTCTTTTCCTTGGCTCTTGGATGAGTTTGCCGGATCAAAATGACGTTTGTTTTTTTAAGCTAACGGGGTTTTGAGAATCACTAAATCTTATGTTAAAAATAAAAATAAAAGATGATGACACGCCTTGGTCACATAGTCAATAGATTAGGTATATTTCACCTATCTAGCTAAGTCGATTTTTTGTTTTCTTTAATTTTGTTTAGGGCCACTTTATTACTTCTCTACACTTTTATTTTATTTTTTGGGTGATAAAGACTGCTACTTCTCTCGATATTCAGAGATTGAATGAGAGATTCAAAGAAGCCGAGCCGTGCCGTCAACGGACTCACCCGCACGTGGAAAACTTAATTTCCGTTACTACATAACGATCGACGATTATTTATTCTCGCGGGGGAAACGGCGTTATATCCTTCCTATTAATCGTCCAAGTCTCTTTTACTTACTTACAACTACTTGTTTGCTTGCTTGGAAAATTAAGACTTCACTCTTCATTCATTCTATTCTTCTCTCCGTCAAAACTTCTTCTTCAACACTTCAACTCTACTTCCTCCTCTAGCTAGAATTTTTTGAGTTCTCTCTTTCTATATATCAAGAAGAGCTCATGACTCAAGAAGTCGATTTCTTCTCTGATGCTCATCGAAAAGTTGAATCTAGATCAAATAATTGTCATCCCTATCGTCTAGCACAGAAGGATGATGATGAATCAATTCCAACCCCCACTAGCACATATGTAAGTTTTTATTCAGTTAGATACATATGGTTCCTTTGAATTATATATATGGATTATAACATTTGAGGATTTGTGCAGACGGGATTACATCTTAGCTTCAGCTCCATGGAAGAAGAATCAACTATTAAAGTGGAACCCAACATCATCCAAGTGAGTAGCAGAATAGAATTTAGATTGTATAATTAATTTACATATATAAAAAATTCCAATTATTGGTATTTTGGTATATATTGGCTTTTATCTAAAATCGTCATTTGGACTACAGTTGGATATTGTTCAAGGAGAATTAGATCGGTTGAACGAGGAGAACCGGAAACTGAGAAGCATGTTAGATCTGGTAACCAAGAATTACAGTGCCCTTCAGAGTCAGATATTAGTATTGATGCAGCAACAATCATGCAAGAACGTACAAGACCAGGTGAGTTTGGCATTCTAACTAGCTATCTAGATTACTTGGATCAACTAGAGCTATATATTAATCACATTTTTTTGTCTAATATACTGTGTAAACAAAGTTCAGTAGTGGTACAAGCTAGTTTTAGAAAGTGTGTAAAAGGGATCTTATTATATCTACAAAGGGACATCAAATTCTGTGTTTCTCTTGAAGTGGAATGCATCCTTCTATACATGTTCAAGTATAGCCTTAACAATTGGCTAGTTTGAGATCAAATGATCATATTATTTCATTTACACAAGGAAAAAAAACTAATTATGTAATAAAATAAACTAAGAATTAAGTCAATGAAATCAATATATAGATGAGTCTACTTTTTGTTGTCTCGGTATGTCTATTAACGACTTAGGACACATGTACTATTACACGAGATTGTAGGTCCATGACTTCGTGTAGTAGTAGAACTGAAGTCACTAGCAAAGACTAGATGAATTGATGCATGGAAGTCTATTAAAATCTAAGTTCAATAGGGTAGAATTGAAGTCATGAGATTGTTATGATTTTTTTGTTTGAAAAATAAAGTTAATGTTTCTCCCTGTGTTTGCTCTAGCAGAAATATGAGACCAAAGGTATGTCAAGCCCAGCATTGACTGCTCAACAGTTTATGGACCTTGGTCCATCTGGTACACTAGATTGTAATGAAGAAAAGGATCAGCAAGAGCTGCCATTGGCTTCTCCAACTAATAACAACACCGAATACGAGGATCGTCACATGAGTCATTCTCCAAAAAAGAAACGATTATTAATGGACGGCAAACTTCCTGATGATCAAACATCTAAAAACACGGATCCTGTCAACGAAATCCCTTCCCGAAAGGCTAGGGTGTGTGTACGAGCACGGTCTGATGCCCCTTTGGTAAGTTGTTGATCAACTTGCAGCACTTTCATGTACTATTTTAGAATCAAAGAGAAGTATATATATGAATCATTTTGTGAATTATTGATGATTGTTATTCACTAATAATATGTGGCTTCATTCATATTAGATCACCGATGGCTGCCAATGGAGAAAATATGGTCAAAAGATGGCCAAGGGTAACCCTTGCCCAAGAGCTTACTACCGATGTACCATGGCAGCTGGATGCCCAGTTCGTAAGCAGGTATAATTAAGCACCACATCCACATGCATATTCTTCGAAATTCATATGCATGAATTAATTCTGTGTTGTACTCTGAGGACTCACCCCTTCATTGGCTGTGCGACAACAGGTGCAACGCTGTGCAGAGGACAAGAGCGTCCTCATAACAACGTATGAGGGAAACCACAACCACTCTCTTCCTCCTACAGCGACGACAATGGCTAACACAACATCGGCTGCCGCAACCATGCTCCTCTCAGGGTCAACTAGTAGCAAGGAAAGTCTAATACAAAATACAGGATTCATCCAACCTTTCCCCTATGCATCAACCATGGCAACCCTGTCAACATCTTCAGCATTTCCCACTATCACTCTTGACTTGACACAATCCCCAAACAGGGCCGTGCACTCTCGACAACCCCAACCATCTCCACCAGTACCCTTTGCCATCCATGGATCTCCTCATCTCTTGGGCCATCCCATTTACATTCCCTCAAAATTGCAAATGCTGTCATCAGGATCACAATCCGATCAACAACACACAACGGCATCCATGGTTGAAACGGTCACTGCAGCCATAGCCAATAATCCCAACTTCACTACAGCATTAGCTCAAGCCATCTCATCAATTATAGGTTCATCGCCAAGGAACACAGATGTTCTCAATATCAACAGTGGAGTTAACTACAAGATCACTTCACCTAGTTCTCCACAGCTTCCTCAGTCATGCACCACCTTCTCTACAAATTAGGATTAATTACAACATCATTATATATGGTTAGTGATGGTAATACGGTAATGTCTCATATAGCATATAACGTCCATGTTTTGGCATGCAGCAAAAAGTTAAGATGCTCGAATTTTGTTTATACAACAAAAACGACTATAATTAAAGTATATATTTGGAGATGCACGTCAGTTTAATGCCACCTCATGATTGTACTATGTTGTTGTTAAGATGGTGGAGATTTTGATTGCCATATTAAAATGTTGAGTGCTTCTAGGAAGCCTGGGTAGCCGGCCTGGGTTTGCTGCCTGGCCGACATTTTTACCCTGCCTCTTTAAACAATCTTTAAATATAACCACAACAAAAAGGGGCAAAATGATAATTTCGCCCCCCCATGCAGCAAACCCAGCTTCCTAGAATTATTCTAAAATGTTACAACATTTATGCTCCCTCTCTTTCTTTTCCAACTCTCTGTCTTTCCCAACTTTCAACGAATTTGTCTAGGCATTGGGGCATTAAAGTCATTTTTTGATCAGGTTTGGGTGTTTGTACACTTTTAATCATTCTCTATAAAAACATAACCGCAACATTATATATAGAAGGAGTAAAAATGTAATAAAAACCCAAAACCTAGCTAAAAATGACTATAAAGTTTGGCTGTCTAGAATTTTTGAATTTCAACATTTTTCATGAAAACAATAATCAAACGCACCTAAAACAATAAATAAATAAATAAATAAATATGGTGGTATTTAGAGAATGAAGTGCCTTTTTGTCCTTAACATAAAAGTGTCTCTAAAAGAAACATAAATAATTACTTTAGAGAATGATGCTTAACCTTCAACAATTTCTCCAACTTTCAATTTCAGCCATTTTTATTTCCAATTGTTTATTAACATTGAATACTTAAAAATAAATTTTGAAGCTTACCGCTGGTGGTTGAGCAATTAAATTTACTTTAAAAAAATTATGAGTGATTAATTTGATAAATATGTAATAAAAAAAAGGTGATTAATATAAATCATACATCCTGAGACCCACATTAGGTATAAATCAGGTTATAGGAGTGCTTAAATGATTAATTGGTAATTACGAAGAAGAAAAGTTATGGCAGGTCTATCATTCAACCACTTTAGTAGCAGAGCACTTTGCAAGGTTACTCTCTAACCTAGAGACGGTGAATCTAGAACTAATTAGGTTCTTTGTTGAAGCTTTGAAGCAAATTTTTTGTTTTGTAAATGACGAAACAAGTGAACGTACAAGCGATTGTAAACTTTATCATCACCATCTTTTTTTTAATATAAGGTTTGGATACCCCGCTCGCTTTCCAAAAAAAAAATTTTACATTAATGTGAATGCCAAAATTATGGGGGAATTTAACAAAAGGGAATCCCACTAAATATGGTGGTATTTAGAAGAAGGTGGCAACTCTCACGCATAGCAAACGCAACCGAGACAAAGCAGCCTCCAAAATTTTATTCCATTCGGTAAAATTCTCTTCTTTATCCCTAATTATTTTTAAATGTTCTCTTCACAGTTGAAAGTTGCAATCTTGATTTCGATAATCAAGTTCACGTTTTCTATTCAAATTGGATCTTACACATCGTCCGCTTTCCCCTAATCGTTGATTTCCTTGTGTACCATTAGCTCTGAATCTTGGGTTTTGGTCATTTCAAGATTCAGCATGACATTTTAGGGCTTTTGGTTTTTACCCTTTTTTCGTTAATTAAGTTCTGTGTTTTAAGGAAATATATATTTTTGTCGAAATCAAAGCAATTTATGTTTGTTCCGGTTATCAATTGGATTCAAAAATATTATTTTGAAGTTTTTTGTATCTGTGATATGTGGATTTGTAATTTAGTTGGTTAAGATAAATTAATGTATCTTGGTTTTATACTTGTTTATGTTTCTTGTGATATTGTTCTTTCTGTAGTATGTATATAAGTTTGAGTAATCAATTTATTTATTGTCACTTGTGCATGATTTAGGGGTAATGGAGAAGAGATACTATAGCAGACTAGAACCAACTGCTCCTGATAAACAGCTGCATGAAGCAGAAGAGGTAAGCACAACTGCGCAAATACTATCTGAATTGTCACTCTCTTTGGTTTTACAAGCTAAAAGAAATCTTATTTATCACTTTTCTTCGACAATAACTTGTTAACCCATAATTTTAGTTTACCCGCTAGACATGAATGAAGAAATATGACCTAGGATTCTTATTGTTTAGTCCAGAAGGGCGATTTCGGGGCGATTCGGGGGTATTCGGTCCTTGACCGAAATCTAATCTCATCCGTCCCTCCTTTGTGGGATTGCATCTTAGCCATCGACTGGTGGCGGCTAGGGCTTCCACTGCGACAACCCTAGGCGGCGCACCATCCCGTTGCCGGCCATTGCCGGCCAAACGAAGTATCTCTGATCGCGATACGCCGATACTGGCCGACTTTGATCGATTTTGAACGTTTTCAAGCTCTTATCGAACAGATTCAGAAGCCAACTCGTGCCTCTGTTCCCTTCTTGCCGAGGCACAGATCTGGTGCCCGCGTTTCGGCTGAAGAATTGTTTCGTTTCGGCTGCCGATACGATTCAGGTATCGGTTTCTGGTACGACTCAGCGACGGGTTTGTACCGTTTTCGTATTTCCCTGATTTTTCGACACTGGCACCGAACTGGATGTGATGTTGGCACCTCCTGCCGTCCCTCCTCCACTGATGGGGAGATCTGCTAATGGGGGTCCCGTCGAAGGTGCGGCTAAGCCCTCTTTCGCACAAATTTTGGGAAAAATTCTGGTGGCCGACGTCGTGGAAACTCCGGTTGAAGGCACTAGATTCCGTAAAGAGGGCGCTCCAGCTATTGGTATTACGGCAACGAATGAAGTCCGCGGGGAGGAGTTTATGGAACGACATGTTATCGTCTTAAAATTTTCTAGCTACCGCCCTACATTGGAAGACATTCGGGACTCGATTCACAGAACTTGGGGAATTATGGGCGATTTTTCGCTTGGCTTACTTAATCAACGGCATGTTTTGGTTCGTCTTCAATCGGAGGAGGAAGCAAAAAAAGTATTGTCGCGAGATTCTTTTTGATTCGTGGCGTGCGGTTCAAAGCTTTCCGCTGGCATGATGGTTTCAGTCTGAAGGAGGACCCGATATCGGTGCCACTGTGGGTAGAGTTGCCTAACTTACCTTTACATCTTTTTCATCCCCCTATTTTAAAAGCAATTGTCAATTCTTTTGGTGTTTTTTTGAGAATGGATGACCATACTAGATGTTTATCGCGCCCGGGCTTTGCCCGTGTGTGTGTTGAGATGACTTTGGCGGACAAATTACCAAACAGAGTATGGATTGATAGGGCCAATAATAGAGGTTTCTGGCAGAAGATTGAGTACCCAGGTTTCAAATATTGTGATTTTTGTTCCTTGCTCGGGCATCAGGAAAGTGTTTGTCGCAAGAAGCTAAACATTAAGGGCGGTGGCCGGGTTGCGGAACTAGGTAATGTTGAGAAGGTAGCCAAATCAAAGACTGAAAGTAACAAATACCAGGCAACAATATGTTCCAGTGATTAGAAAAGGAAATTCTTCAAACTCGGAAGTGGGTGTGAGTGGCACAAAAAATAGCACAGGCGAGGAGATTTCGGAGGAAGTCGGGGATAGAAAGCAGGTGGCCATTGATCCGGTAAAGGTGGATTTGTCGAACACATTTGAGGCATTGATGGAGAATATTGAGGAAGATGAAGGTCCTCCAGCGGAATTACAAAGAGCGGGTCACAAATTAGAGCATGCTATAACCGGGGTCCAGCATGAGTCTACGGAGGAATGCCTACTAGAGGCGGGGTATACAAATTCAGAAATTGATAATGTTCTTGGACAACAAAAAAAGTTACCCCCATACGAAAATGAGATAAATCCGGAAACAAAGAACAATCCTTCTATTCAAAGTGCAGCGTCGCAAACTGTGACGAATGATTTCACATGTGAAACTCAGATTGGGCAGACTGTTTCAAGGTCGCAGCAGCCAGTGCTCTAACCCTTCAAGAGGGGCCATGATTTCTCCTCAGCCAGAGGCCATGGTCTCGCCCAAGCCAGCCACCAAGGCTGTGGACGTGACCTGCGCCATTGCCGCGCCATGCACCACACCAGAGAACAGAGTCTCGCCTCAGCCAGCGCCCCACACCAAGGCAGTGGAAGTGGCATCGCCCCAGACTACGCCCTGTACCAAGACAGGGGTCGAGGCTTCGCCTCAGCCAGCGCCCTGCAACCCATTTATCGGTGCTACTAGCACAGAGCTAGGGGATGCTATACAGGGTCAGCAAGCGCAGGAATATTCGGAAGATGATTGCAGTCTCTGCTCAGGTTAAAAAGACATTTTGACAAATATGCTATCAAAATCCTCCCCGGATTATAAAAGAGTCGGAGACAATTTGAATCAGGCTATATCTTTGTTCAGAGAAAATAGGTTACTTCGACCGCCGACTTATGACCTCAGTATACTCGAAAGTTCTAGTGAGGATAGTGATGACGTCAACTCAGAACCTGAGCTTGATCCACAGGTAGCGAACAGTGATTTGGCTTTAGGGGCTATGTCAGACGGAAAGATGAATAAGAGGCGCCATACCAAAGATATCAGCATTTGTCCCCGTAAATCCAATAGAACGAGGACAGAAACCAAAAGGTACAAAGATTGATTGGTGCATCCTATCTTTTGTGAGGCTTTGTTTCGACTTTTTAGTTAACCCTATTGGGTCAGTCATGTAGCCTTCGGGCGTGGATTTTTATATGAATAAAATGGATGTTCTTTAAAAAAAAAAAAAAAAAAAAAATAATAATAATAATAAAAAAAAAAAAAAAAATGACCTAAGAGAGTTATATATAACCTTTGAGAGATTGAGATACTTATGTTTTCTTGTAAATCACAAATTCCATGAGAAGGTGAAGATAGTTAATTGATATATTAAGTGTGTGCGTTAGAATATGAAGTACGTCTTGGTGAAACAAAAGATGATACCTTTAAGGTTCTAAATATTGTCATTTAAAAATGTATATCTGAAATCCTAGTTAGTGCTTTAGGTCTGAAATTTTCACTTTCCTCAGTTTCTGTATCTAATTCCCTTGCAGTATATTAGGATGCTGCAAAAGTTCTTAAGTATATATGTATTTATATTTGCCAGGGACACGAGGGATTAGGAGAGTTTCGCCTGCCAATTAATCACAATCCCACGGAAAATGTTGAGCAGTTTCTTTGGACACACAACTAACATCGTCAAACATCGGATTTAGGCTTCTGCAGAAGATGGGCTGGAAGGGGAAGGGGCTTGGCAAAGATGAGCAAGGTAGTCTTGTTAAGCACCACTATTCCTTGCTGATAATTGCATCAATTCTGCATAGAATTTCCCATCATGTATATTTTCTCTTTGTATTTAGTCCCCACCAATATGATATTCCCATTTATGAATGCATGATTTTACTTATGAAAGGGTAATAAGCTCCCGGGTGCAACATTGTTCCTATTGTTGCACTGGGGATTTCCTTGTCTTTTTCCTTCCCGAGGAGAGAGTGTGAATTTGATGAGTTGGTATAAAGTTTAAACTTACGATATGGACTAAATACATAATAATCCTGACCACTGATCATCTTTTCATTCTCAAATTTTTTTGTTTCCTTTCGAAGGCACCCTATTTATACCTCTAATCATTGATGCATTCATTCTTAATAAACCTATTCAAGTGGAGGCTTGCAGCCACAGTTTATCTTCCAAATTTTGTGTAGAGTTAGTTGTCTTGCTTCAGAATTCATGATATTGTATCATGTTTCATGCCACTTTTTTTAATTGATCATTTAATTCATAGCCACTTTTTTTTTATGTCTGAAGGAATGGTTGAGCCGATAAAGCTGGGATTAGAGATTCCTAAGTTGGGACTTGGAAAGCAAGAACAAGATGACTATTTTACTGCAGAAGAGAATATTCAACGTAAAAAACTTGATATTGAGCTTGAGGAGACAGAAGAGAATGTAAAGAAGCGGGAGGTATGTTTTTATTGAACTCATCTCTCTTGAAACTTTACTTCATCAAGCACAAAGAGAAACTTTACTTCATCAGATACTTTGTGCTTGATGCATTACTTTTCTTAAACCTACATTCAATAGTAGAGGCAGCATATAGCATATATGTGTCTCTTTTAATGGATGATATATGATAAGGGACCATCAAGTTTGGAGGGTCCTGAGAATTTCCTGCAGTTTTTATTACCTGGTGGCTTCTACTGCCTGCTTCGTGCACATTAAAATCTAGGTGATAGCAGAGCGTGAACAGAAAATTCAATCTGAGGTGAAAGAAATACGCAAGGTGTCCTATTGTGATCTCTGCAACAAGCAGTACAAATTGGCCATGGAATTTGAAGGTCACCTAAGCTCATACGACCATAACCATAGAAAGGTATACTGCTGTTCAAGAACTAATACCCCCTTTTTTTTTGTCAATTATGACAATGTTAGCTCGGGATTCTATTTTGAGTTTTTGACCTTGTACATATCCTAATTTCTAAATTAGTGAACTCATTGTTGTGAGTTTTGCAGCGGTTCAAAGAGATGAGAGAGATGCATGGCAGCAGCAGTAGGGATGATCGACAAAAAAGAGAGCAAGTACGGCAAGAGAAGGAAATGGCCAAATTTGCTCAGCTGTAGGCATTCTTGTCCGTTTCTTATTATGTAGAATGGATCATTTAATGAATTAATTTATTTTGTTTGCTCTCAAATGCCTCATAGTGCGGATGCACATAAACAGCAGCAGCAGCAACAAGAAGAACAAGAACAATCTGAGTCCACTCCTGCAGCCTCCTCGCTAAGAAATGCTACTGCACTTGACCCTGATCAACGAACGGCATTGAAATTTGGATTTCCGTCGAAAGCTGGTACAGCCAAGGTATGCTCACTTCCAAGTTCTGTAAAAGTTTACTTGCTCGATTATGTTGTTTGCATTTGTCTGGATTGGTGTGTTTCATATGTATGTTGTAACCTGGTATATTTATATCTTACATAATTTTGGTTCTGATGGTTAACTCCTTAATATCAAATTCAACTTGTTTAATAATTTTCAGTAGTTTAGGTTGACTGGCTCACCTATGTTAGTTTTTTTTTTTTTTTTTTTTTTTTTTTTTTTTTTTTTTTTTTTTTTTTTTTTTTTTTTTTTCTTTTCTGAATAAATATTATGCCTGCATCTTGTGACCCAGTCTTAGTATTATTTCATGTTCAGAAAGTAAAATTTAATTACTGAATATTATAAAGAAAAAAAATTGACTGTAAATAACAATCTGGAGAATCCAATTTTTACGTCCTGCTTAAAAAGCTACATGCAATACTCATGAATAATTTAATTGCCAATGCGTGATGCTAGCTGGCTTAGGCCAGTAGGTGTTTCACTGGCCAGGGCCTTTAGCGTTCGCCTCCGCCTCATGAGTATGCTTTGTGAAAAAGGTAAATTATGAAATGGTATGCAAGACAAAAAATAAAAAATGAAAAATCTAGAAACACTAGATTGTTTTATCCTTGCGCTTGTTTTGACAAGGCTCACCTATCACCGCGGTCATGAGTGTAGTATGAAAATTGCTGGCACTATTGATATCAATGTCATCATTATCTGCGCCAGTGTTGCCATCTCCGCCACTGCAATTCCATACCAAGCCACTACTGCGATTGCCACCAAAATCTTCATGCCCACCACCATTAGGGAGTACTACAACCACAATGGTGTGACCATTGTCATTGATCTTTCATGAAGTCTTCCTTGTCAATACAAAGTTAAACCTTCTATTGCTAAAACAAGATATTTCTTGTGGAGGGCCTTGGGAGAATAGTTACAAGAGTCGGGAGTTGGATATGATTTCAAACTCCAGAGTAGGTATCAAGGTTGATTCTGTAGAGACTTTCACTGTTGATTCTGTAGAGATCATCATATTTTATTTTCTATAGAATGTCTCTATGTTGGCTTCTGAGCATTCTATTTTCCTTCCGATAAAAAAAAAAAGTATAATTTTATTTGAAGAAGCTGATAGCAACTTATAGGCGTGAGAATAAATCAAAGTAAATTTGGTCCATGGAAAAGTAAGTAAAACTCAATACGAAATTAACAAACTATAGAAAATACAGAACAGTTTGTTGGCATTAAGTAGTGGGGTATCGAGGATATCTAAGTATTTTGAAAGTGATTCAAAATTAACAAAAAACATGTCTCGTGTACCCCTGATATAACCACTGATTGCTATTTCTCCATTGGATTTTGCAGAATTCTTTTAGCAGTGGTGCAAAGAAGAAGAAAGTACCAGTCAAGGTGTCCTCAGTCTTTGGCAATGATAGTGATGAAGAACCGTAATACACATTTGTATGTAGTACATGTACTCTATGTCTAAGGTTATTGTAACTGGATTGGGTCAATCAGATAGTATGTTATTCAATATGTTAGATAGTGTGTCATTCAATATGTTCCGACTGTTACTAGTTTATGCTTTTGGTGTCAACTGGATGTTGCTTGTGTTTGTTATTCTTCCTCAAATACTCACCTTGTTGGAGGTTTACTTGGATTGAAGATTTCATTGTTGTTACATGAAAACCATCTTAAATGTTCATTGTATGGTGGATTGTAGATGTAATCAATGGGAAGGGACAAGGATGTATTTGGTTGGTTGGAGATTAGTCTTGTCGGGTGCATACTAATTTTCCATGCAGAAAGTGTGCGTGCGTTGTATTGCCAGTTTTCTCAATTGAACTGAATTTGTGTGTCACACCAAGTTTTGAATGTGCATTTCGTTTGTACACAAAGCTGCGTGAATCATCTGCGGCATTCTCAACAAATATGTCTCCCTCAAGTGATTGGTACGGTGTTACCTAATGAAAAAAGAGGCAAGTAAAAAGGAAATCAATGTCTGCTTTTTAATTCTTCATAAGCCTGATTCTGGGAACCCCATATTTGTCCTGCTTTGAAGTATCTATAAAAGCATCCTCCAGCAGCCTTCTAAAGCTAGATGCTAAAATTCTAGGCATTTTAAACTCAACGAATGAAAATCTAAAAATAAAATAAAATTGGAAGCCTTATTCTCCCTAGACTTCTATA